>NIVC01000302.1:258302-271102 GCA_002269645.1 Macrostomum lignano | reverse complement strand
CTTCGTTGGTCACTGGCCTTCACCCAGGAGGAACTTCTGGGTCATCAACAAGTGCCTTCATCAGAGCTGAGATACGAGCACATGTGATCGACGTGCTGATGAAATTTGAGCTTGGCAAGGCTGGGACTGGGACCTTCTGGCAGAATTGTTGAATATCTCGAATGTTCTGGCTCGCTGACGATTTCATTATTGTTTGAGAGGTGCGCAACAGAACTTTAGCATGTGTAACTTTCGAATTTCGTGTGCCTGCACCAAAAAATTGTAAGGGATATTTCCCTTGAGCCAACTCAGGCTGGTTCAGGTGTCAGTTTGGAAAATATGCGACAGACTACTGACGCTCGTGTGCGAATCTTCATGTAATGCCTGAATTATCTGTGAAAATGAGCAACCCAAAAATATAAGTGTGTACGTGCAGCATACGCCTAAATTTTATCCGTCCTTTTTGTGTCATTTTGTAAAAATATTATACCTTTTGTTTGTTTCTGTGATAACTTTATTAACTGAGGCAACAGTGTTGAATTGTAGGTGCTCGCTTGAGAGCTAGGCTGACAATATTTATTAGTTATAGCAATGAGGTGGTGGGTGCAGACAGATGCACGGGCGCATGGGGTGGGGTTGAATAGAATTCACTAAGTCGGTAAATAACAAACGCCACTGCTAGTGAGTCAACGAGTATGAGTACACACAAACTATTTGAAAGTCCATCGTGTCACTATATCACAGTTTCAAAAGGCTTTATACTTTTAATTGAAGATTTTCTCTCTGCTATTCATTTTGTTTTTATAGAGAAATTCTGACGTGTAAATGTACATGTACCAGCATATGACGTACAGCACTACATGTATATGTACTGCGTAACGATAGTGCGCTTACAAGACAAGGACTACTAGACTATATAACGAAGTGTTCCAGTGGTCCTTTGTTACAAGATTGAAGATGCATGGCTGACGCACGAGGTGTAATCATATTTGAATCAGTTATCATGTTCACTTACTATAGACTCAGTAAACTGTGTACGTTTTGCTTCTTAAGGAGAAGGCCAATCAACATAGGCAAAAATGCTGCAAAGATGCAACAATCATATTCAAATACATGTAGAAGATTATACGTACATGCTCCATGCTAACTAATGTCCAATGCCAAGGGTCTCTCCTTGCTTGATTGTTGATCGTAATTGCACCGAAGGCTTCATCATTGCGACTTCGCGATCTTTAATTGCAGGGTAATATAGCTCGTATACACGGCCGCGCCACCATGCAGATTGTCATGGCTGCAAGCGCACATGTATGTCAAGTTTTGGACATGCTTGCAGTAAAATCACATGTGTTTGATGTAGGCACGCCCTGGGCCTCCCCAGCACTAATATTATTTTTGCACACTCCCCAGCTTCCTCCCTGCGATCCGGGTGTACTCTGTCCATTATTTTAAAGTACATTATGGACATGTATAATTGTAGTGGAACATGGAAAATGTAAACATGCATGTCAGATAGTTTTATTTCATACATAAATTGCCAAGAATCTCGATCAGATGGTAGTATAAAAAGAAACGAATAATTACTTTAGCAGCAGCAGAACTATATTGTGCTTTATAAACCCAATTATAATAAGCGTTACTTCACCTTTGCTCCTTAGAGATTGCTTAAGAAGCTCCAATGCCGTATTAGGTTCCAATGCCGTATCACTGGCTTCTTATTAATGTCTAATTGATTGAAGATGGAAATATACTAGTACATATATCTTTAAACGCAACGCTAAGAAAATAGCAAAGAAAATTTATGACAAATATATGTAAACTGCTGCTGTATAAAAACAGCTGTTTATTTTCTTTTGATATATCTGAAATAAATGTTCTAGAAGTTCTTGTGGCATTCGGTTTAAGTAATTTGATTTGTTAAAATGGACAAAGGTTCATGCTACTTTCCTGGAAAAACTTTAAACACCTCTTCCTTCGCATAAACGATATCTACACCTGAAAATATATTTTTACATTCACGAAATACGAAGTCTGAAGTTCCTCAGTTTATTATACAATATTATCAATAAAAAATAAAACAATTGCTTAAAATGTCTGCTAGCTTGAAAGTTCTTGCAAAAGGCCCATGCTTTAGCTCTGGACTTTTTAAGCACAAGATTCTGCGACTTGTTTCTCCAACTGTAGTTGCTCGAAGTGCCTCGTGTAAGTATTTTATTTTCATAATCCCTGCTGCTAGATCGTTCATCAAGTTTCAAATGGCCTATCTATCGTTTGTAATGTTAGATAGGAAAGAGAACATAAAAATTATTTGAAACACATACAGGCCTAGACCCTAGTCATAATTACATTAAGCTACTGTGTTGATATATCTAATTCTAGATTCTTCAGACTTCATTCTACTTCACTTTCTAATTACCAAGCTCTGTGTAGCCCCCAAATTTTAGACACTAAAATAGTGCGGTAGTGTCTAAGTAGTGTCTAGGTTATCTATATTGTTCAAGTGCCAGGATGGAATTCGGTTATCTTCAAGTTTCGTTCGTTTAATTCCAACACCCACCCCCCACCACCCTTGAATAGAGGGCGAAATAATTCCGGAAATAATTAAACGAACGAAACTTGAAGATTGCCTGGAATTCTTGCACAAAAATTGCAACACATTTTTGCATTCGGGAAAAAAAATTGCAAAAAATTGTGCAACGCAAAAAAAATGTGCACCTGTACAGGCTGCAAAAAATGCAACAAAAATTGTGAATTTTTTGCGATTGTTTGCACAGTTTAAATTACTGACTTTACTATTTTTAATCTAGAATTACTACAAAAATGTAACATTTATAGTTCATTATTTATGAACTGTTCAAATTTAAAATTCTCTACTTAAAAAACAAAGATAATCAGTTTAATATTTATTGTAACAAGTCATCAAAAAATGCAAGAATAAGACTATCGCAAAACATTATTTTGACAATTGGTAATGCTAAAAATTGTGCCACTAAATTTTGTTTAGGATTGTAAAATTGCGTTTGGTTTAATATGGAATTGCGCACCAAAAAAAGTTGCAATTTTCTGTTTTATATGCCAGATGCAAGAATTCCATGCTGGTTCAAGTGTAAACTATGATAAATTGACTATTTTATTAATAGGCCTATAGGCCTACTTCTTCACTGGTATATATGTATCTTTGAGACAGGGGGGGCCGTAGCCCAGGGGTAGCGCAGCTGCTCTGGTGTGCCGCGACCCAGGCTCGATTCCAAGTGCAGCCACATTAATTTGGGGCTGGATTGGAATCTTGGCTTGGCTCGCTTGTGCAATTAACGGCCTTGAGAGCCAACCCCCCCCCCAAGGCGCAGTGAAGTGTACATGCCTAACAATTGATAAAGTTAGGGCCGCTGTACACTCCTGTGTGAGTGTGTGCCTGCGTAACGTATCCGCGCGCTTGTATGCCTGCTCAAGGGAGTCGGCGGAATGGGCAGTAATGCCTCTCGCCGGTTGTGTGCCAATGACGCTTAAATTGCGCCAGGGTGCACACAACCCCCCTGCCTCTAATAAAAATCTTTGAGACAGGAACCAGGTAATTTGGCGACAGGTTGACTTGGCGACAGGCAATTCAGCAACAAGTCAATTCAGCAACAGTCAGTTTGGCCACATACAACCAAGGAGTGGTTAAAACAGAGGGGCAGTTAAGTTGT
Organism: Macrostomum lignano; assembly: GCA_002269645.1. NCBI lineage: Eukaryota > Metazoa > Platyhelminthes > Macrostomidae > Macrostomum > Macrostomum lignano. The sequence goes on along the minus strand of NIVC01000302.1, from coordinate 267,440 downwards.
CATCCATTGTGTTGTGTTTTCATGTTAAATAAGCCAAAGTGGTAAGCCTCACATACCACACATATAGCTCGTACATATACTATGCTTTTCCTGGTGTGTTACATATGCTTATAGTAAAACAAATGTTGAGACCCTAAGAACAATTGTTGAACAGACTATCAAAAATCCTGGTTGAATTGTGTATTTTGTAATGATCGTGAATTACATATACATGTGTACATGTACTTCTCTAATCACGTAGAGGTGCTTTCACAAGGTCGAAATTTCACAACATTGAAAACTCTAGCAGAAGACTTCATAAGGTCGAAATTTCACAACATCAAAAACTCTAGCAGAAGACTTAATAATTGTAAGCCTTCAAGGCTTTTCTATATCCTATTGTTGTTTAGTAGGCCTATATATGTTGTAGGTGTTTTTCTGTTTGTCACTTAGTCTAATTTATCCTAACCAGTCATTGCCAAAGTTATAGGGCTTTTTTTTCTTTTCAAAGTTTTTCTCTTTTCCCCTAAATTTATCCTACTTCTGATACCAAATTTTAGGTGCTTTTTACTGCTCTAATTCCAAAATGCTTCTCAACTATATAGCTAAACTTACAGCTTATGTAAACTAACCCATCGTCCCAGTAGTCATAAGACACTTAGCAGAGCACTCAGCACTCCTTGACGTTGAACTACTTAAAGAAGAGGTGATTAAAAACATCTGAAACAAAGCTATTAAAACAAAAAAATAATAATATAAACATTAACACAATAAAGACTTTATTTTTCTACATTGTAAAATTTTGATATTTTCATACTTGAAGCTGTTAAATTCTCAGTTTTTACATTGTAAAATTTTGATCTTATGAAAGTGGCTGCTATTTGAGTTTTTGACCTTGTGAAATTTCGACCTTATGAAGTCTCTTGCTAAAGTTTTCAATGTTGTGAAATTTCGATCTTGTGAAATTTCGACCTTATGAAGTCTCTTGCTAAAGTTTTCAATGTTGTGAAATTTCTACCTTATGAAAGTGGCTGCTTTTCAAGTTTTCAATGTTGTGAAATTTTGACCTTGTGAAATTTCGACCTTATGAAAGTGGCTGCTTTTCGAGTTTTCGATGTTGTGAAATTTTGACCTTGTGAAATTTCTACCTTGTGAAAGTGGCTGCTTTTCGAGTTTTCAATGTTGTGAAATTTCGACCTTGTGAAATTTCGACCTTATGAAGTCTCTTGCTAAAGTTTTCAATGTTGTGAAATTTTGACCTTGTGAAATTTCGACCTTATGAAAGTGGCTGCTTTTCGAGTTTTTGATGTTATGAAATTTTGACCTTGTGAAATTTCAACCTTATGAAAGAGTGTGCTTTCAACATTGTGAAATTTCGAGTTTGTGAAACCCCCCCCATCACGTAAACTACGTCAACTTATATGGTTGATTGCCTTTGACACGGTTGTCCCTACTCCGTTGGGACCAGTGGCAGATTTAAAGGGGGGGAGGTGCACAGGGCGCGCACCCCCATTGAGTCTGATTTTATTTATTTTTTATATGCTAAATATGCAATATCGTGTACATATACATGTACATAATATACACTTATAAGTACCTTTAGTAATCTGCATGTCCCCCCATTCAAAATTTTCTGGATCCATATGTACCTGGTCTGGACAAGTCTAAGACTGCTAAGGGGGCATATGCATGCACCTCTTTGAAAACGTGTTATTCGGCATGATTAAAACAAAATATTACCTTATTTTGTAGACCATGTCACTGCAGAAGAAAGATTAAGGCTCTGAAAGAGCCCGTTGCTTCTATATATTTAGCAAGCAACGAAGACCCTTGAGGGTCTCATACACTGTTACGCAAAGCAAAAGGGGCAAAGGGAAAAGGAAGGAATGAACAAGCAAGCACTGGGTGACGCATCAAAACAAAGAAAATTCCTACCCCACTTCCCCCTCAACCCCTCTCACACAACACAACTACACTGTATATAATTACACCTTACTTGAATGGCAAGGACTATATAATGACTATATGAGTAATGCAATATTTTAAATTTTAACGAGTGTTGTATATAGCTTTCTTTAACCTTCAGCATTCACCAAATTGCCTTTCGCGGAACTGACTTGTTGCCGAATTGGTTGTCGCTGAATTAGCTTGTCGCTGAATTAACTGGAAGCCCTTTAAGACTAGCTATCATTTACTTTTGTTGCTTTTTTAAATTATTTTCTTAAAAATTTGCAATTCAAAAGTATGCAGACCATAGTGCAGAAGGATGTCCATGTATGACAGAATATAAATTAAAATTTTGGCTTGTTGTACGACAGTACAACATTGATTGAAAAATGTTACCACTGGTGTACGATAAGAAAAAAATGCGAACATAAAAATAAATAATTTAAATATATTCTAATTTTTTAGAAAGTGCAAAGTAAAACAACAATTATGTTGTTATTTACTGACTGCATACAATGCACATCAGTTAGAAAGACAAAACAAATATGAAAGTTTTCTTACGCATGAATTTTTTAATTTTTTTTCGTTGGCAACAGTGCCATGGTGAATGAGTTTTAAATATGAAAATGACTTATAGCTGTACAGTTAACAGAAAAAATACTTTGCTATGTATGACTCATGTATGACTACAATAGTATAAAATATAGCACCCCCAAAAAAAAGTGATGTACGATATGTATGACAGTTGATCCTTGTCTACAACAGAAATTTCTATCATATACCCATACTTCTGCACTATGGTATGCAAAGTGATGTAGGCCTAGCTTAAAAGATTTGTTTCTAACTCTAGCATAAAGTCTAAGACTAAAGAGTCTAGATCCTGCTGGGTATATGCCCAAACAAAAATTAAATTGTTACTAATACATGTCAAAATTTCAATATACACCTATATTCAAATTCTAGGCTAGTAATATAACAATAAATGATCTTTTTTGCATTGTGTAAAAGACCTTTTTTGGCTAATAATTTGGTTGTTTTTTGGTTATACATAGTTTAGCTAATAACTTTCTTGCCTATACTATTTCCAGCAAAAAACAATATATATAAACATTTTTTAAATGCTTTATTACACCTTAGAAACCTAAAAGCTAAAAATTTATGTTTCAAAATGAGCTTTTCTGTCTTTTTTCCATTTAACATTAACTCTTCTATATGATTAGAAAAAATATGGTTAATTTTTTACTAAATCATAAAATGTTTTCTATAACTTTTTTGTTTTACTTTTAACTTTTTAGAAAAGTTAAACATGATTTTTAAATTTAGTTTTTCATTTTTTTTAATCAAAACTTTGCTATTCTAACTATATACATTGTCATAAAGAATATTACAAGCTTGAACTTAATCATTTTTTGTACACTAACTATGTATATTCTTTGGGACTTAGAACTTTGGTCCCATCTGCTATCTTGGTGATCTCTATATGCTAAGCTAATACTAAGAAGGTATGCTAAGTATACTATATAAGAAGATATACTAAGAAGGCATACTAGGCCCCTCTGTATACCAAGTTATACATCAATGATATACTTTAGGTCTTTTTTCAGAGTCTAAGAATTGGGTGGGTTGAATTAGTCAATACTTAGTCTATATCTAGTAAATGCAATAAAATTATAACTCAGCTATTAGTATTATACAATTCAATTATCTTAATGCACAATTGAAAAGATGGCTGGCCTCCCACCTGCACTTATGTCATTTTATCTAAGGACTACCCATTTATTAGTTTTATTAGTTGATAGTTCACCATCTCTGTTGAAACTTATTTTTTAAATCTTTCCATTAAATCTCCATAGTCTATAGCTCCTGTAGCTACATAGTCAGGAATGTGGCCTTTGCCATGGACACATTTGGCACACACAAGGAGTCCAAAATGCACTCAGTACATAATCATGGTGCACACAGGGGATTCACAATGCTCTTGGTGCACAATCATGGTGCATGCAAATGGTCTCTGATGCACTTGGCACATGATCATGGTAGATATTGAGATCTCTAGTGCATGTGGGGCATAACTTTTTTGGCAAAATTATTATAAAACACAATTATTGGTTAATCTAACTTGCACTTTATAAATGTATATTTTCTACTTATTTTTAATAGGCTTACATCCTGATATTTTAACAAAAAAATTCTGTAAACAGATTTTTAAAGGTTCATTTAAGCACTAATCAATCAGAGCCATCATCCTTTAAAAGCACTAATCCTTCAGAGCCATCATCCTTTAAAAACACTAATCCATCAGAGCCATCACCCTTTAAAAACACTAATCCATCAGAGCCATCATCCTTTAAAAGCACTAATCCATCAGAGCCATCATCCTTTAAAAGCACTAATCCATCAGAGCCATCACCCTTTAAAAGCACTAATCCATCAGAGCCATCACCCTTTAAAAACACTAATCCATCAGAGCCATCATCCTTTAAAAGCACTAATCCATCAGAGCCATCATCCTTTAAAAGCACTAATCCATCAGAGCCATCACCCTTTAAAAACACTAATCCATCAGAGCCATCACCCTTTAAAAACACTAATCCATCAGAGCCATCACCCTTTAAAAACACTAATCCATCAGAGCCATCACCTTTTAAAAACACTAATCCATCAGAGCCATCATCCTTTAAAAACACTAATCCATCAGAGCCATCATCCTTTAAAAACACTAATCCATCAGAGCCATCACCCTTTAAAAACACTAATCCATCAGAGCCATCATCCTTTAAAAACACTAATCCATCAGAGCCATCACCCTTTAAAAACACTAATCCATCAGAGCCATCATCCTTTAAAAGCACTAATCCATCAGAGCCATCATCCTTTAAAAGCACTAATCCATCAGAGCCATCATCCTTTAAAAGCACTAATCCATCAGAGCCATCATCCTTTAAAAACACTAATCCATCAGAGCCATCATCCTTTAAAAGCACTAATCCATCAGAGCCATCATCCTTTAAAAACACTAATCCATCAGAGCCATCACCCTTTAAAAACACTAATCCATCAGAGCCATCATCCTTTAAAAGCACTAATCCATCAGAGCCATCATCCTTTAAAAGCACTAATCCATCAGAGCCATCACCCTTTAAAAACACTAATCCATCAGAGCCATCATCCTTTAAAAGCACTAATCCATCAGAGCCATCACCCTTTAAAAACACTAATCCATCAGAGCCATCACCTTTTAAAAACACTAATCCATCAGAGCCATCATCCTTTAAAAACACTAATCCATCAGAGCCATCATCCTTTAAAAACACTAATCCATCAGAGCCATCATCCTTTAAAAGCACTAATCCATCAGAGCCATCATCCTTTAAAAACACTAATCCATCAGAGCCATCATCCTTTAAAAGCACTAATCCTTCAGAGCCATCATCCTTTAAAAGCACTAATCCTTCAGAGCCATCATACTTTAAAAATAATCAACTAATCCACCCTTTAAAAGCACTAATCCATCAGAGCCATCATCCTTTAAAAACACTAATCCATCAGAGCCATCATCCTTTAAAAACACTAATCCATCAGAGCCATCATCCTTTAAAAGCACTAATCCATCAGAGCCATCATCCTTTAAAAACACTAATCCATCAGAGCCATCATCCTTTAAAAGCACTAATCCATCAGAGCCATCATCCTTTAAAAACACTAATCCATCAGAGCCATCATCCTTTAAAAGCACTAATCCTTCAGAGCCATCATCCTTTAAAAGCACTAATCCTTCAGAGCCATCATACTTTAAAAATAATCAACTAATCCACCCTTTAAAAGCACTTATCCCTAAGGTCCATCGCCTTGTATGCGAACAAGAATGCAAAAAATTCACATTCACATATTCACAACTACCCAACCTCGCAGACTGGGACCACGACTGGCAGCCGGGTCCATATCCGCGCACCAAGGAGGAGCGCGACCGTGCCGCTAAGCGATACGGCCTGCTGCCCGAAGACTACGAGCCATTCCCAGACGACGGCAACGCGCCTGGTGACTACCCAAATCTGCCAGCCTACTCCGCTCACCACCGGGATCTGTTTGCTAACTATGAGCACAGACAGCTCACTAGGCACTATGGCGAGCCCATGCACATCAATGCCGAGCTGTACAGACTGGGCTTTGTGGATCCGAACAATGCGGACTATTGGCACTGGCGGATGCCGTATTGGAAACAGCTGCTACTGCTTGTCACCGCTGTGGCCAGCGTGTTTGGCCTGCTGTCCATCGGCAATCGGTATCGCTATTTCCCCCCAGTGATGGCTAAGCAGTTTCCCTATGATAAGAAGGGACAGAAGCACTATTTGTTTGAGCCGGCCGATGAGTAATTCTCTGAACTTCAGCAAGTCTGTAGCTTGTTTAAATCATTGACTTAAACTGACACTCTCAGTTCCCCCTCCCCCAAAACTAGATTGCACCATTTACTTGTTGATAGTGGCAGTGTAGTTGTGCTTATAAATATACAAATAGCGATATAAATATTCATCTGCAGTGCGAGTGTGCTATAGAAAATAAGAACTAATCGCCCTAGTTTGATCTTTTGTTGTCTTTTTTATTCGAAGATTAACAAGAATTTTTACGTTTCGTAGGGTACGAGAACGTCGGGGTACTCGCTTCTACAGGTACCAGAGCCAATACACCATTTTACCTCCTATTTTGAACAAAGTCTTGTTCAAAAGAAACAAGCAGAACTTTAATTCAAACACTAATAAATAACAGCCCTTGCGGAAATTCAAATCAAACAAAGTCCCTTTCTATTGAAACAGAAGAACTTCCATTCAGACTGTCTGTGGCCAAAATTGTCCCCGAGTTGACGTGCATGCGCAAACTTGAAATTCAAAAGAAACAAAGTCACATTCTATTTAGACAGAGATTTTCGCACATAGATACGAGTACATTTTAGAACATTAATCTAACTTTTTAGTTTTTTCTGTACTGCATAACTGTACAATCGTTGCACAACAAGAAACGATATGAATGCTGAAGATCAGATTGAAGAAGACGAATTGCTGGAAGAAGGTGGAATCAATGAATTTGAAGCAGAATTCGATGAAGATATCATGGAACAGCAGCCTTGGCAGTGCGCTATTGTTTAAGCAACAGTGACGATACCGTATCATCAGGGCTGCTGATTGTTGGGGATGACTTTGTTCAAAATAGGAGGTAAAATGGTGTACTAGTGGCCAGGTACCAGAGCCAATACTAGTGGCGAAGGCAGGTAACAGAGCCAATACTAGTGGCGAAGGCAGGTACCAGAGCCAATATGAGTGACACAGGGCAGGTACCAGAGCCAATATGAGTGACACAGGGCAGGTACCAGAGCCAATATGAGTGACACAGGGCAGGTACCAGAGCCAATATGAGTGACACAGGGCAGGTACCAGAGCCAATATGAGTGACACAGGGCAGGTACCAGAGCCAATATGAGTGACACAGGGCAGGTACCAGAGCCAATATGAGTGACACAGGGCAGGTACCAGAGCCAATATGAGTGACACAGGGCAGGTACCAGAGCCAATATGAGTGACACAGTACGACACTACGAGTATGCCACATACGAGTGCCAATATGAGTGTCAGCTTGATATTAGAAACTGACTAAGACCAACGAGAAGGCGAAATCAGCACCAATTATGATTTTACAATCCATTACCGGTATACTGGTATAATATTGGTATTTATTATAAGTAATATTGAACACGGCAAATGGTTGGTTTGTTTTTAGTGAATAAATATGTAGCTGAAAAAGAGATCAGGAGTGGTTTTATTTAAATAATGTACATTATTATTGGAACAAATTTTGACATCAAACACGAATGATAAAAAAATAAAAAAACGACATGGCTGCGTCATAAATTACAAAACAACTCTGGAATAATCTATATATTGTCTGGTTAAGCCACGCAAAATTTTACTTAAAAAGTGAAATTTGTCAATAAAAAACCGGAGACTGATGAAATACTAATCAGAATATTGGTAGGTTGAAAAAACTATAGTGCTCTTGAGTACAAAAATTGTTTCAATCGTTAATGAAAATGATTGTTCCGAACAACCTTCCGTTGAGTCCTCTCTGCCTGCCTCAGTCTTAGCCGGCGAGAGCGGTCTTGGCCAGAGACAGCAGGTCCTGGACGGTGCGGCCGGAAGCGGAGCACTGCTGGCTTAGATAGTGCATCGACTTCTCGGCCATGAGTTCCCATTCGGGCCGGTAGCGGGCTAATCGAGTCTGCAGGTAGGCCAGCACCAGAGCCGTTGCCCAGGCGTCGTCAGACTGCGGGAGGTGGGAAATGGCATGCAGAGCCGCAACTAGTGTCAGGGCTGGGATGAAATGGGGCTCGGCTGTCAGCTAGATGACTGCCGGTGCCCACTACTTACATTAGGATTTACCAATTATAGTTTAGGTTAGGTTTTAGTTAAGATTTAATGTAGCTAGCTATTAGGTTTCAGGTTAGTCTTGGGTTTTGATTACGGTTCAGCAATTAAGTTTTTTTTCAGGTTCAGGTTGAGGGTTTAGGTTAGGTTTAGGTTTCAGGTCAGGTTTAGGTTTAGGGTTTAGGTTTAGGGTTTAGGTCAGGTTTAGGTTTAGTTTAGGGTTTAGGTCAGGTTTCGGGTTAGAGTTTAGGTCAGGTTTCGGGTTAGAGTTTAGGTCAGGTTTAGGTTTAGGGTTTAGGTTTAGGGTTTAGGTTAGGTTTAGACTTTCGGTTAGGGTTTATGTAGCTATCAAGTTAGTCGATTGATGTTAATGCTTAGGGCTAGGTTCGATAGTCAAATTGTTGTACTCGTAGGCCTCGGATGAAGCATAAGGGATCTGAGCACTAAAAGCTGTTAAACAGCCTCAAATTTTAGATAATAAAATAGAAAATCGCAGGCGCAGTCCCATCCTCACCAGTCCAGCGGGCTTGCTAGCCTTCAGCTGATCGGCAGTCAGGCCCAGCACAGACAGCACGTCCGACCCAGCTGACCAGTGCCCGTCGAAAGCCTGCAGTCTGGCAATTCTGATATTAGCCGGCGGCTCTCTGCTGGCCCCTGAAGGAGGCGGCGGCGGTGGTGGCGGCGGCGGCGGAGGCGGGGCCTGGGAAGCGGGCGCCGGTACATGCGCACCGGATTTCACTGCAGACCCTATCGGAATGGAACAGGACCCACGCTGCATCTGCCTTTGACGGGTTGGGAG
>NIVC01000302.1:68302-250802 GCA_002269645.1 Macrostomum lignano | reverse complement strand
CGAGGAGTCGTCCTGGGGGAAAGCGAACGATACGTGGCGAGTGTCCTCGACGGCCCGGCTCTGGTAGGTCAGACAGTAGCGAGCCACGGCCAGGTTGCGGTCTAATTCAATGTTTACGGCGCTTTCGGTGAAGGCAAACGGAGCCTCAGGCGTGGGAATGTTTGCGCAGCGTAGGCAGTACATTGCGGCTGCATGAAGATTGGAAACCAGTTTCATAAATACAGGTAATTGTCTCTGTAACCTACTGGTGGACAGGTGTGTCTATAATAAGCTACTGGTGGACAGGTGTCTCAGTGTCTGTCTATAATAAGCTACTGGTGGACAGGTGTCCGTCTATAATAAGCTACTGGTGGACAGGTGTCTGTCTATAATAACCTACTGGTGGACAGGTGTCTGTCTATAATAAGCTACTGGTGGACAGGTGTTCTGTCTATAATAACCTACTGGTGGACAGGTGTCCGTCTATAATAAGCTACTGGTGGACAGGTGTTCTGTCTATAATAACCTACTGGTGGACAGGTGTCCGTCTATAATAAGCTACTGGTGGACAGGTGTCTGTCTATAATAAGCTACTGGTGGACAGGTGTCTGTCTATAATAAGCTACTGGTGGACAGGTGTCTGTCTATAATAAGCTACTGGTGGACAGGTGTTCTGTCTATAATAACCTACTGGTGGACAGGTGTCCGTCTATAATAAGCTACTGGTGGACAGGTGTCTGTCTATAATAAGCTACTGGTGGACAGGTGTCTGTCTATAATAAGCTACTGGTGGACAGGTGTCTGTCTATAATAAGCTACTGGTGGACAGGTGTCTGTCTATAGTAAGCTACTGGTGGAGGGTGTCCGTCTATAATAAGCTACTGGTGGACAGGTGTCTGTCTATAATAAGCTACTGGTGGACAGGTGTCTGTCTATAATAAGCTACTGGTGGACAGGTGTCTGTCTATAATAAGCTACTGGTGGACAGGTGTCCGTCTATAATAAGCTACTGGTGGAGGGTGTCCGTCTATAACAAGCTACTGGTGGACAGGTGTCTGTCTATAATAAGCTACTGGTGGACAGGTGTCTGTCTATAATAAGCTACTGGTGGACAGGTGTGTCTATAATAAGCTACTGGTGGACAGGTGTTCTGTCTATAATAACCTACTGATGGACACTTAGCTATTTGTTAATCTACTACTACTACTACTACTACTTCTTTCACTACTACTACTAATGCTAAAAAAGTAGGCGATCTACTACTACAAAAGTAGGCGATCTACTACTATAAAAGTAGCTAGATAGATGCTAAACAAAAAACCAATACAAAAGAAAATACAAAGAAACTGCCGTCAACCAGAACGGGTTTATTAAATTTGTTATAAAAATATGAAAGGGCCTGATCCGTTTCCTTCATTCGAAAGCTTTAATTTCTTGTTTCACAAAGATGACAGTCCAATGATTGGAGCTATAATGAAGAGTTCGATTAATAAATGCACAAAAATGCACAAATTTATGGGGAAAATGCTTTTATAAATCAATTTTAACAGTTTCAGAAGTTCGGGTTCAGGGGTAGGTTATGAGATCCACTGGTGACGCAAAATATGCGAGAACTGCACCAAAATAGTAAAACTGCTTTGAGATCAAATCACACTACTTATTAATTGTTGATCAGTAGTCAGTGACGATAAAAACTGATATCCAAAGCCAAGCCCCCATTGCCCCCATTATTAACTGGCCTCTTCAAGCTGGGCCATCACGCAGGCGATCAGGCCATTGTCGGATCGTTGCACCGCCTCCAGGAAGCTGCCGACCCGGCTCGCCCGCTCCTCCGGCGACAGCCGGTCGAAGTCGGCCGGGTCTTCAAGGCGGGCTGCTTTCAGAGCGGCGCCAACTTCTACGGCGGCATCGGCGGCCTCTTCCGGGCGCGAGGAGCTGCGCTTGCCGCTGGCGGCGAATACATCGTAGTCGCGGGCCTGGATTGACCGACGGATAAATATGAAAAAACCCATCAGCAGACACCCCATCTACCACAAACGGCCATCAACCACAAACGGCCATCTACCACAAACGGCCATCTACCACAAACCCATCAGCAGACACCCCATCTACCACAAACCCATCAGCAGACACCCCATCTACCACAAACCCATCAGCAGACACCCCATCTACGACAAACCCATCAACAGACACCCCATCTACCACAAACGGCCATCTACCACAAACGGCCATCTACCACAAACCCATTTACCACAAACCCATCTACCACAAACCCATCTACCACAAACCCATCTACCACCAACCCATCTACCACAAACCCATCTATCACAAACGGCCATCAACCACAAACGGCCATCTACCACAAACGGCCATCTACCACAAACCCATCTACCACAAACCCATCTACCACAAATCCATCAGCAGACATCCCATCAACCACAAACCCATCAGCAGACACCCCATCCATCAACCACAAACCCATCAGCAGACACCCCATCTACCACAAACCCCATCTACCACAAACCCATCTACCACAAATCCATCAGCAGACACCCCATCAACCACAAACCCATCAGCAGACACCCCATCTACCACAAACCCATCAGCAGACACCCCATCAACCACAAACCCATCAGCAGACACCCCATCTACCACAAACCCATCAGCAGACACCCCATCTAACACAAACCCATCAGCAGACACCTCATCTACCACAAACCCATCAGCAGACACTTCATCCACCACAAACCCATCAGCAGACACTTCATCTACCACAAACCTTGTCCGCAGCCATCCGCAGCGTCCGCTCGGGAAAGCCGGCCAGCTTAGCCACGTGCAATCCCAGACTGGCGTCGCAGACACCGTCTCGCACGGCGTACAACAACAGCAGCCGGCCGTCGCGAACGCAGGCGCTCATGCAGAGATTCCGTACGCACGAATGCAAATCGGCCAACGCCGCGAGTTCGTGATAATGAGTGGCGCACAGGCAGTAGCACTTCAGTCCGTTAGCCAGCTGTTGGGTGATGGCCCAGGCCAGGCCGAAACCATCGTACGTAGACGTGCCACGGCCAAGTTCGTCCATCAGCACTAGAGAGTTTGGCGTGGCCGAACGCAGAATGCCGGCAGTTTCAAGCATCTCGGCCATGAAGGTGGACACGCCCTGTTGAAGTGAGTCGGCTGCGCCAACCCGGCAGCTGATGAGGTCAACAACGGAGATGTCGGCGCTACAAGCCGGCACGTAGCAGCCGATCTGCGCCATCAGCACCGTCAGGGCCACCTGCGGGAGCGGAGATGGGCAAACAGTATATAGAAACAGTATTAACTAACGAAAGGAAAATGGCGGTCTGAACCTACCTGAAGACTTAGAGGGGAATGGCGACCTACCTGAGGATTGGGAGGGGAATGGCGACCTACCTGAGGATTGGGAGGGGAATGGCGACCTACCTGAGGATTGGGAGGGGAACAGCGACCTACCTGGATTGGGAGGGGAATGGCGACCTACCTGGATTGGGAGGGGAATGGCGATCTACCTGAGGATTGGGAGGGGAACAGCGACCTACCTGGATTGGGAGGGGAATGGCGATCTACCTGAGGATTGGGAGGGGAACAGCGACCTACCTGGATTGGGAGGGGAATGGCGATCTACCTGAGGATTGGGAGGGGAATGGCGGCCTACCTGAGGATTGGGAGGGGAACAGCGACCTACCTGGATTGGGAGGGGAATGGCGGCCTACCTGAGGATTGGGAGGGGAATGGCGGCCTACCTGAGGATTGGGAGGGGAATGGCGACCTACCCGAGGATTGGGAGGAGAATGGTGACCTACCCGAGGATTGGGAGGAGAATGGTGGCCTACCCGAGGATTGGGAGGAGAATGGTGACCTACCCGAGGATTGGGAGGGGAATGGCGACCTACCCGAGGATTGGGAGGAGAATGGTGGCCTACCTGACGATTGGGAGGGGAATGGCGGCCTACCTGAGGATTGGGAGGGGAATGGCGACCTACCCGAGGATTGGGAGGAGAATGGTGACCTACCCGAGGATTGGGAGGAGAATGGTGGCCTACCTGACGATTGGGAGGGGAATGGCGGCCTACCTGAGGATTGGGAGGGGAATAGTGACCTACCTGAGGATTGGGAGGAAAATGGAAAAAAATTACTCCATTAAAGGCTGCATAGAACTCACAGATCGCACAAAGGTGGACTTGCCGCCCATATTGGGCCCAGTAACCAGCAGGCAGTGCTGGCCGGACTTATCCAGCTTAGCACTGTTAGCAATATAGGAGACGCCCTCCTGCTGTTCAACACACGGATGCCGGCACTGGCTAATATCTATAACGCCAGTTGCCATGGGGCGCACGGTTGGCCTAACGTAGGTCTCCGGCGCCAGCTGACTAGCGGTTGCCATAGCAACCAACGCGTCCAACTGAGCTAGCAGATCGCTCAATTGAAATATATAGTCAACAAAGCCGGCGGCAATTTTCAGCACCTCGGCAACAATGCTGGCCTGCTGATCTTCATACTGCCGCTTGGCCTCCATCCAGTTGTCATTGAGCTCAGTCATCTTAGCGCTGCGAAATCTCACACCATTGTTTTTCACGTCCAATATAGCGTAGCCGCGACTTTCGCGCAAGCATTTCTCGTCTTTTTTAGTGACTCGACAGGCGTAGCCGTGCTGCTTGGACAGGTCCAGCTTGATTGACTTGTCCTCCTGCAGCTGCAGGTCCGACACGGCCTGGTTAATAAAAGAATAGAGGTCCGGGAGGATGCAGTTATACTAATTCCGCTAATCCCTTGAGCTTCCATTGACGGCAAAAGCATTAGCGTTAAGATGGATGGAAAAATCTTTTAAGCGATGTGAACTTTTGGTCTTGTGAAAGCCCCCCCCCCTGAGCAGTCTCTGTCGTCTGTCATCTGTATCTGACGTCTGACTCTCACGCCACAGACCTCCGGGGTCCTAAGGGCCCTGGTTCGATTCCGCAGGGTTGTCGTGCGATTTACAACAACTACGAGGGCCAGTCCCCAAGACGCGGAGAGTGTACAATGCCTGACGATTAGAAAGTCAGGGCCGCTGTGCACCCTGTGTGAGCGTGTGTGTGAGTGTGTGTCTGCGCAAAGCATTGGCGCAATTGTATGTGCTCAGTAGTCAGCGGAATGTGCAGAATTGCCTCAGCCCTGTTTGTGAGTCAGTGTGGGTCAATAGGTCAATGATTTCTGTGTTCCTCATAGACTTCAGCTAGACTGAACAAAACTTCTACTCACTCATACAATACGAGCCATGCAAGTCATGCAAGCTTTTCGCGCCATACTCTATACTTTCTAATTATCAGTAGACAACTTCAACATCACATTTTTTCTTTTAATTACGAAAAAAAGAATATTAAATAATTTTTAACAACAAAGACTAAAAACGCTAATTTTTCTACTGAACAAAGAGTAGCTAAATAAGCGTTTTTTCTCTTTTTCTTATAAAACAAATTAAAATACGCCATTCTGCTACTAAACAAAAAATTAAATTGCTCAAGAAAATCACCTTTCGAAACTGCTTTCGAATTTGGCTCTCCAATTCGTCCAGAGTTTCCCTGATTTCTCCCAGCTGTTGGTCGAAGCTAGCCCGGATTCGATACTCGCCAGTTGACTCAACCGCGTCCAAGTCTAGCGTAGTCTGCGCCATCTGCACCAGCTTGGCGAGGTCGCGTTCGCACTCGGCTAGTGGATCGGAAAATAACGAGCGCAATGCCGCGGCAGATTCGGCCGCTTCGGCAAGAGCCGTGCGCAGCTGCGGCAGCCGGGAGAAGCACAGGTAGAGCCGATAGACGTCTTGCAGGCCGGATCGATTCCGCTGCAGCCGCACGGCCAGTCGCTGCAGGTCCGGGCAGCGGCGCAGCCAATCCTCGTGCAGGAATTGCCGCAGGCCAGCGTCCGACATCAGCGCGCCGACGCAATCAAGGCGCTCGTTGATTAGGCGAACATCCAGCAGTGGCTGGCGGATCCACTGGGCCAGCAGGCGAGAGCCCGGCGGTGTGCGGCACCGGTTAAGAAGGCCGAATAGCGAGTGGGATCTGAGGGGATGGGGTAGGTGGGAAGAATAGCGAGTGGGATCTGAGGGGATGGGGAGAATGGAAAGAATAGCGAGTGGGATCTGAGGGGATGGGGAGAATGGAAAGAATAGCGAGTGGGATCTGAGGGGATGGGGAGAATGGAAAGAATAGCGAGTGGGATCTGAGGGGATGGGGAGAATGGAAAGAATATCGAGTGGGATCTGAGGGGATGGGGAGAATGGGAAGAATAGCGAGTGGGATCTGAGTTGGATTACAAGTACAGCGAGTGAAATCTCTGAGATGGATGAAATGTAAGGTGAGTGGCCCGACTGGGAAAAAGGGATTTGAAAGATAATAATTTGCTAAATTGACCTTGGCGTTTCCGGCTCAGTAGGCAGCAGGTGCAGCGCTCGCACGGCGGCTCCGTCCAGCTGCACAAAGTGGCCCGGTCGCCAGCGTTCAACCTGGTAGCGCCCGACGCCGCCGCTGCCCCCGTCGCCACCGTCCAAGCCGAGCTCAAGGAACTGAGCCAGGCACCAGAGACTGGATAGACACAGCTGTCGCTCCGCTCTGACCATCTCTTTCAGCGGGTTGAGCGAGCGGGCCAGCCGGGACAGCTCCTCTTCCATGGCTTCGTCGTCTGGCGGACGACGGACTCGCGGCTGCTGGCCAGCGGAGCCCGGCTGGGTGACCATCACGCCGAGGCGGCCGAGCACCTGAGCCGGGGATGCAAATAAAAGTAAGTTGATCCCCTAATCCCCTATAGATAAAATCCACTATCCCCTACAGATAAAATCCACTAATCCCCTACAGATAAAATCCACTAATCCCCTATAGATATAATCCGCTAATCCCCTATAGATATAATCCGCTAATCCCCTATAGATATAATCGCTAATCTCCTATACATAAGTTTCGAATATCCGACAACAATAACCCGATAATCCTTGACGTGTACCTAGCAGATACTTATTCGGTATTAATCTCCTACAGCGATAATCCTCTGATTAAATGGCAAGTGCTCACTGCTCAGGCCTCACCTCGGTCAGCCCGGGCAGCTGAGCAGGCGTAACCAGCAGGCACTCCCGACAGCCCAGCTGCAGCGCCGCGGACTCCACATTGGCCCAGGGCTGGTCGTCGCTGAACGCCGACACCAGCAATCGGCGATCGTTGACGTCGTGATAAGCCAGACCGACTAACCGGCCACCGCCGCCTCCCGACTCGGACGCCGGTCTGGCCGAGATGGCCAACACGCCGGCCGAATGAGTCATCCGATCAAATATTGAGCCGCTCTCGGCGAATAGAATCTCTTCGAATTGAGTCAGATTGCCTGGCGAGGCGCGATAGGCAACTGACCAGCACCTGCCCTTGCCGATGGTGTACACCTGCGGCAGATGGGGAAGAATACGCTACTCTCATTTTCGCTTTTGTTTCCGGTTCAATTCCAGTCCATCCTGTGCTCTCAATTCCTACAAAAGTATCTACTAAAGTCTTACTTCCCCTCTACTAAAGTCTCACCTCAGCTCTCTACTAAAGTATCATTTCCGCTCTCCACTAAAGTCTCACTTCAGCTCTCTACTACCGCTCTCTACTAAAGTCTCGCTTCAGCTCTCTACTAAAGTCTCACTCCACTCTCTACAAAAGTCTCACTCCACTCTCTACAAAAGTCTCACTCCACTCTCTACAAAAGTCTCACTCCACTCTCTACTAAAGTCTCACTCCACTCTCTACTAAAGTCTCACTCCACTCTCTACAAAAGTCTCACTCCACTCTCTACTAAAGTCTCACTCCACTCTCTACAAAAGTCTCACTCCACTCTCTACAAAAGTCTCACTCCACTCTCTACTAAAGTCTCACTCCACTCTCTACAAAAGTCTCACTCCACTCTCTACTAAAGTCTCACTCCAATCTCTACTAAAGTCTCACTTGCGCTCTCTACTAAAGTCTCACTCCACTCTCTACAAAAGTCTCACTCCACTCTCTACTAAAGTCTCACTCCAATCTCTACTAAAGTCTCACTTGCGCTCTCTACTAAAGTTTCAATTCTGCTCTCTACTAAAGTTTCAATTCTGCTCTCTACTAAAGTCTCACTCCACTCTCTACTAAAGTCTCACTCCAATCTCTACTAAAGTCTCACTTGCGCTCTCTACTAAAGTCTCACTCCACTCTCTACAAAAGTCTCACTCCACTCTCTACTAAAGTCTCACTCCAATCTCTACTAAAGTCTCACTTGCGCTCTCTACTAAAGTTTCAATTCTGCTCTCTACTAAAGTTTCAATTCTGCTCTCTACTAAAGTCTCACTCCACTCTCTACTAAAGTCTCACTCCACTCTCTACTAAAGCCTCTCTTCCGCTCTCTACTAAAGTTTCAATTCTGCTCTCTAATGAAGTCTCACTTGCGCTCTCTACTATCTGCACCCTACATGTCTCCCATTCCCCCATGTAGGCCCCCAATCAATCCCCATACCTCCATGCGATAGCGCTTGTCAATGAGAAAAGCTCGACAAAGATTCTCAAACGCAGACTTATTAACTGTAACATACGGCTGCCGCTGCCTGCCAACATTGTGAAACTTGAGCATAGTTGTTGATTGAAAGAACTCCTCAGCAACCAGCTCGGCGTCGCCCATATGAATGGAGTAGTATTCTCCCCTATCAAAGCATCGAATCAGGGTGTCCACTTTCGGCGACAGAGTCTGCAAAAATGCCAACAGGCTGCCAGTTTCGTCCGTAGCTGACATGCTTGACAAGCTGGCGGCTGGAAATTTAGTGCAATTCAGGGCAAATAAATGAGATTGTCTCTCACCTCTTTACTGCATGCTTATTGTAAATCATAACTTAGGCTTGCTTTAAACCAATGAAAGCACTATTTTATACATTTTTCGACACGACAAACAGTCAACAGTTGATGAAAACAAAAACTGTTGAATTCCACAATCTCAAAAGCTTCACTTCACAATCTCAAAAGCTTCACTTTACAATCTCAAAAGCTTCACTTCACAATCTCAAAAGCTTCACTTCACAATCTCAAAAGCTTCACTTCACAATCTCAAAAGCTTCACTTCACAATCTCAAAAGCTTCACTTCACAATCTCGAAGCTTCACTTCACAATCTCAAAAGCTTCACTTCACAATCTCAAAAGCTTCACTTCACAATCTCAAAGCTTCACTTCACAATCTCGAAGCTTCACTTCACAATCTCGAAGCTTCACTTCACAATCTCAAAGCTTCACTTCACAATCTCGAAGCTTCACTTCACAATCTCGAAGCTTCACTTCACAATCTCAAAAGCTTCACTTCACAATCTCAAAAGCTTCACTTCACAATCTCGAAGCTTCACTTCACAATCTCGAAGCTTCACTTCACAATCTCAAAAGCTTCACTTCACAATCTCAAAGCTTCACTTCACAATCTCGAAGCTTCACTTCACAATCTCGAAGCTTCACTTCACAATCTCAAAAGCTTCACTTCACAATCTCAGAAGCTTCACTTCACAATCTCAAAAGCTTCACTTCACAATCTCAAAAGCTTCACTTCACAATCTCAAAAGCTTCACTTCACAATCTCAAAAGCTTCACTTCACAATCTCAAAGCTTCACTTCACAATCTCGAAGCTTCACTTCACAATCTCAAAGCTTCACTTCACAATCTCGAAGCTTCACTTCACAATCTCAAAAGCTTCACTTCACAATCTCAAAAGCTTCACTTTACAATCTCGAAGCTTCATTTCACAATCTCGAAGCTTCACTTCACAATCTCAAAAGCTTCACCTCACAATCTCAAAAGCTTCACTTCACAATCTCGAAGCTTCACTTCACAATCTCAAAAGCTTCACTTCACAATCTCAGAAGCTTCACTTCACAATCTCAAAAGCTTCACTTCACAATCTCAAAGCTTCACTTCACAATCTCAAAAGCTTCACTTCACAATCTCAAAAGCTTCACTTCACAATCTCAAAGCTTCACTTCACAATCTCGAAGCTTCACTTCACAATCTCAAAGGCTTCACTTCACAATCTCAAAAGCTTCACTTCACAATCTCGAAGCTTCACTTCACAATCTCGAAGCTTCACTTCACAATCTCAAAAGCTTCACTTCACAATCTCAAAAGCTTCACTTCACAATCTCAGAAGCTTCACTTCACAATCTCAAAAGCTTCACTTCACAATCTCAAAGCTTCACTTCACAATCTCAAAAGCTTCACTTCACAATCTCAAAAGCTTCACTTCACAATCTCAAAGCTTCACTTCACAATCTCGAAGCTTCACTTCACAATCTCAAAGGCTTCACTTCACAATCTCAAAAGCTTCACTTCACAATCTCGAAGCTTCACTTCACAATCTCGAAGCTTCACTTCACAATCTCAAAAGCTTCACTTCACAATCTCAGAAGCTTCACTTCACAATCTCAAAAGCTTCACTTCACAATCTCAAAAGCTTCACTTTACAATCTCAAAGCTTCATTTCACAATCTCGAAGCTTCACTTCACAATCTCGAAGCTTCACTTCACAATCTCAAAAGCTTCACTTCACAATCTCAAAAGCTTCACTTCACAATCTCGAAGCTTCACTTCACAATCTCAAAAGCTTCACTTCACAATCTCAGAAGCTTCACTTCACAATCTCAAAAGCTTCACTTCACAATCTCAAAAGCTTCACTTCACAATCTCAAAAGCTTCACTTCACAATCTCAGAAGCTTCACTTCACAATCTCGAAGCTTCACTTCACAATCTCAAAAGCTTCACTTCACAATCTCAAAAGCTTCACTTCACAATCTCGAAGCTTCACTTCACAATCTCAAAAGCTTCACTTCACAATCTCAAAAGCTTCACTTTACAATCTCAAAGCTTCACTTCACAATCTCAAAAGCTTCACTTCACAATCTCGAAGCTTCACTCAACAAGCTGGAAACTTCACTTTACAATCTCGAAGCTTCACTCAACAAGCTGGAATCTTCACTTTACAATCTCGAAGCTTCACTCAACAAGCTGGAATCTTCACTTTACAATCTCGAAGCTTCACTCAAAAAGCTCGAATCTTCACTTTACAATCTCGAAGCTTCACTCAACAAGCTCGAATCTTCACTTTACAATCTCGAAGCTTCACTCAACAAGCTTGAAACTTCACTTTACAATCTCGAAGCTTCACTCAACAAGCTTGAAACTTCACTTTACAATCTCGAAGCTTCACTCAACAAGCTGGAATCTTCACTTTACAATCTCGAAGCTTCACTCAACAAGCTGGAAACTTCACAAGCTTGAAACTAAGTCCTGAAAATTAAACAATTACAGTAAATGAATGAAACGGAAATAAGATCACACGCATATACGATTGAACAATGAACATAGAATCATATACTACTATTAGTATCGATCAGTGCTACATTTACTTATTAAGCGCATTATATGAAAAACAGGCCATTATAACTATAGAGCGGACAAGCACATGATGAATACAGGCTACAATTAGTCCGACTCTGTAACCGACTGTCCCTTCAATATATGCATCAGGTATAATACAAAAGCATGTCAAAGCAGGCTGACAAAAACTAAAAAAAACTGAAGCGGCACAAAAAGTGACTATTGTGTTTTTTAACAGTGTAATTTGTTTTTTTATATTCCGAAGTTTGTAAAGAAATCTAAGAGCCCGTTTATAAGTTGAAAACTTATTAACCCATGAGATTTAGCTGACTTTCCTGTGTCCAATGTCTGAATCGGATTTCGAGCACTATTACGAGTAATAACATCCTTAACAGCACTATTAACAGCATCCTTAGCGGCACTATTAACAGCATCCTTAACAGCACTATTAACAGCATCCTTAACAGCACTATTAACAGCATTCTTGACAGCACTATTAACAGCATCCTTAACAGCACTATTAACAGCATCCTTGACAGCACTATTAACAGCATCCTTAACAGCACTATTAACAGCATCCTTAACAGCACTATTAACAGCATCCTTGACAGCACTATTAACAGCATCCTTAGCGGCACTATTAACAGCATTCTTGACAGCACTATTAACAGCATCCTTAACAGCACTATTAACAGCAGTTTTAACAGCACTATTAACAGCATCCTTAACAGCACTATTAACAGCATTCTTGACAGCACTATTAACAGCATCCTTAACAGCACTATTAACAGCATCCTTAACAGCACTATTAACAGCATCCTTAACAGCACTATTAACAGCATCCTTAACAGCACTATTAACAGCATCCTTAACAGCACTATTAACAACATCCTTGACAGCACTATTAACAGCATCATTAACAGCACTATTAACAGCATCATTAACAGCACTATTAACAGTATCCTTAACAGGACTAATAACAGCATTTTTAACAGCATTAACAACTTCCTTAACAGCACTATTAACAGCATCATGAGCCTTAGAATTCCACCTGTCTATATGCTGTTATGAAGAACCTCTAACCATATAGGAAAAATAACCCTAAAGAAGCGCACCATAGTTGCCACCCAGTTTTTGAAGAAAAGTAGCGCAAGGACTAATTTTTAGCGCAGGTCAAAAACTCGCATCCTTCCCACAAACCAGTTTTTCTTTTCACTATGACAGACATTTAGTAAATTCGAAAACAAAAATGGTTTACATGTACAAGGAAAATTGTTTCAAGTTGCGCAGACAAAAATAAAAAGAAGCACCTCAGACAATAAAGACTACAGCATGAAGCTTAGAGTTATAGTTACTACAAACATTCAGTAAATTTTAAGCTGATAAAATGTACAAACATAGTCATTTCTTCTTCTTCTTTGATTTTGCTTCTTCACTGTCACCATGCCGCTTGCGTAGGGCATGCTCCTCCTTATCAGCAAGTGCGAGCATGTCCTGAGCCTTCTTGCGCATTTCGTCAATCTTTGTTTGGGCCTCTGCCTGCTTTTGTTGCTTCTGCTGCTGGAGCTCTTTCTCCTTTTCAGTAACCAGTCGTCGCTGCTCCTCCAGTGCTTGCTGAAGTCGCTTCATGGCCTTTTCGTTTTGCTTAGCTCGTCGTCGCTCATCGGCTTTGCTTTTGGCTTGAAAAGCTGTGTCCAGCAGGTTAGAATCAATAGTGACCTTGGCTGGGCCAGTGCTGTTGCATTTCATCCAAACTTTCACAGCCAAAATCGAGTCCAGCGTAACTTCTCCTAGCCTATTGCGCTGCTTGGTCAAGTTGTTGGCCACCCATTTCAAAACTCGTTCACTATCTGCATTACCGTGCGGTATGCAGCAGGCAGCACGACCTAGTTTAGAAAGATGAGGATAATCTTCAACAGAAAGCTGTGCCCAAAAAGCCTCTGGTGTCTCCTTTGCTTTCTCAGTTGGGCAGGTCAGTCGAAGCCTTGTAGCTTCCAGCCGGATATCATCCAGCAAGTCGGCAGAAATGACTGTGCTCATAGCACGCCCAACACGTAGAATGCTGTTGTCAAAGTTGAAGTCTGATCCCAACATGTATTCAGGATCCACAAACTGAAGGCCAGAAAGCACCTTGTTGTTGAAAGGTAAGTAGGCAAACAGTCGACTAATAATTTCAGAAAAGAAGCAGCGAACTGACTTAAAAAAGCCAATCTGCTCCATCTGACGTAACCGTGCAACAGTCTCACGGGTGGCCGAGCCGATGATTAGATCTTTGTTCATTAGTTGATTGTTGCGATCAGTAGCCCTGTCAACCAGGTCTGAAAGAGAGCGGCTGTTTTCAACAACTTCACTCCGCATGAAGCAAAGAAGAATGTCACTAAAAAGCTTTTCCAGCGAAGAAGCCAAGTGGTGAACCTGAGTGCTCTCCCGCTGAAAAATTTTCTCGAATGCTTCGCATCTTGGCAGCACTTGGCTTAAGAACTGGAGCTTGGCTAGCATCTCATCAGTAAGGGCCAGCTTGATTCGTCGTGCCCGAATGTTGTCCAGTTCTGAGGCACTAGCTTTCTCAAAGTGCAGCTTCAGGGCCTCCCATTGCTCTAGAATCCGTCGAATGACGTTTAGAATCTGGAGCCAGCGAGTTTCGACTCGGCGGATGAACACGTGTTCAGCCAGGTCCAGTGCATCCTGAATCTAAAAATTTTAATTTTTGTCAGGGAAGAAAAGCACATTCAAGATTAAGCAAAGTTTAAATTCATACCTCATGGAATGCTCCGCGCCTTTTCACAAATCGGAAATAGTTATAGACATCATCCATCAGTCCTTCAGCCTCGCCAGTGCTGTCAAATGCCTTAGTTGCATATTGAACACTATTATGTACATGATGGAGACTGCAGCCTCCAACATCAATAAGCTGCGGCATAGCATCTTTCAGCTTGGTGAGAAGTCCATTGTGGATGCCTGAAATGTGAAAGGTGAATTATTTTAGGGACAGGATCTTTGTCAACAAGGATTACTCATCAAGCTATCTCGCATACCTCTCATTGCATTGCAGGAATCTGTCATCACGGAAATAACATTCCTTGCAGGCAATTTGGCTTGGGATAGCAACGACAAAACTGTGTCCTTCATATTTGACGCCGATGAATTTTTAAGCTCCTCTGAACCAATGTAGACAAGAATTACCTTCTGCCTTTCAATGCAGAAAGTGCGGGCCAGTAAAACCAGCCAGCAGCGGTCACGTTTCGTGCCCTCATCAAGCAGAATTGAAAAGGGAGAGTCACGAAGGCTCTTAAACATTTCCTCCTTAGCATGTGGGGCAAGTGCATCAGTGACCAGGTACGTTGTCTTGGTTCTTCCACATGAAAAGTTCTGAGCAACACTGCTATCAGGAATAGCAACAGGCAGTGTTTCAGAAATTTCGTCCATAGTTTTGAATGATAGGTCTTTCCGAACAACAAGCAGTCCGAATCGTAGGCTCGCCGCCATGGTCTGTTGGGGCAAAGATGCCTCTGCCTCCACTTTTTTTAGTTGTTGGTTCTCAGATGGAGTGATTGGGAAAAAAGCATTGATTTTTTGCTGACTGTAAGCAGCAACCATAGCCCGAGAAAGAGCCTTGTGCTTTGCACCATCAGCATGTTGTCGCAAAGCAGCAATGCCATGTTGACGAAAATTTACTCCACGGTTGCACAATCTACATGTGGCTTCATCGTCATTGTCGTCGTCTTTCTGGCACCATCGTGATATTTTGACCCCAGAATGGTCATGTTCAGATAACCAGGTAGCATTCCACTTCGTTTTTCGATCAGTGGGCATTAGAATGTGGCTGAAATGTGACTTGAATTTTATACGAGCGTAGTACCTAAACTACTACTTCCCTAGATTCCCACTTTAGTACTTTCACTACTTATACATATAATATACTTATACATAGACTTATACGTATAAGTTTATAGAGAAAATTACAAAACTAATGACCCAAAAAGAAGGAACAAGAATCATTTTGACCTTTCTTACTTTATTTAGAATGACTTTTTAGCAATAGAAGTAAAAAATAGACAAGCAAAAAAATAATTACTTTTTTGAGCAGAACCAAATAAAATTGAGCATTTGAGCAGCTTAAATTTTTTTGAGCAATTGCTCAAAATTTGAGCAGGGGTGGCAACTATGAAGCGCACTCCAGTCCATCTGACAGTAGTCCTTGGCAGTGAAATTCACTCGGCCAATCCGAATCGTTCTTTAAACACGGCCAGCAGCGGCTCCAGCCGGGCCTTCTCCTCTGCGTCATCGCTGTGCGCCAGGTGCTCTTTGACAACTCCGTGCACGGCGGGCAGCGGACTGGATCGCATGTTGAACATCTGGCGGACTGGCCGAACAACGCCAGCATCTGGCGGCGACATGGCGCACACTTGGAGCAGGATTAGGTCCACCAGCTGCAGGGTGAACAGGCCCATTTCCAGTCTGAGGACAAGTAGGAAAATTAAACACTAAAATAGCCTGGTGGAGTCATATAGGATTAGCTTTAAAAAGATGATACTAAATTGGCTTGTCATATTTTTTTCAAATCTCACTAATCTTTTCAACAAGTATGATTGCCTTATCAAGACAGGTAATTTTGTAATCCCCTACAGATAAACCGCTAATCTCATAGATAATCTGCTAATCTCCTACAGAAAATCCGCTAATCTCCTAAAGAAAATCCGCTTATCTCCTACAGAAAATCCGCTAATCTCCTATAGAAAATCCGCTAATCTCCTATAGAAAATCCGCTAATCTCCTACAGAAAATCCGCTAATCTCCTATAGAAAATCCGCTAATCTCCTATAGAAAATCCGCTTATCTCCTATAGAAAATCCGCTAATCCCCTTTAGATGATCAGCTAATCTCCTATCGATGATCAGCTAATCTCCTATAGATGATCAGCTAATCTCCTATAGATGATCAGCTAATCTCCTATAGATGATCAGCTAATCTCCTATAGATGATCAGCTAATCTCCTATAGATGATCAGCTAATCTCCTATAGATGATCAGCTAATCTCCTATAGATAATCCGCTAATCTCCTATAGATAATCCGCTTATCTCCTATAGAAAATCCGCTAATCTCCTATAGATGATCTGCTAATCTCCTATAGATGATCAGCTAATCTCCTATCGATGATCTGCTAATCTCCTATAGATGATCAGCTAATCTCCTATCGATGATCAGCTAATCTCCTATAGATGATCAGCTAATCTCCTATAGATGATCAGCTAATCTCCTATAGATGATCAGCTAATCTCCTATAGATGATCAGCTAATCTCCTATAGATGATCAGCTAATCTCCTATAGATAATCCGCTAATCTCCTATAGATAATCCGCTTATCTCCTATAGATAATCCGCTAATCTCCTATAGAAAATCCGCTAATCTCCTATAGATGATCTGCTAATCTCCTATAGATGATCTGCTAATCTCCTATAGACGATCAGCTAATCTCCTATCGATGATCAGCTAATCTCCTATAGATGATCTGCTAATCTCCTATAGATGATCAGCTAATCTCCTATCGATGATCTGCTAATCTCCTATAGATGATCAGCTAATCTCCTATCGATGATCAGCTAATCTCCTATAGATGATCAGCTAATCTCCTATAGATGATCAGCTAATCTCCTATAGATGATCAGCTAATCTCCTATAGATGATCAGCTAATCTCCTATAGATGATCAGCTAATCTCCTATAGATAATCCGCTAATCTCCTATAGATAATCCGCTTATCTCCTATAGATAATCCGCTAATCTCCTATAGAAAATCCGCTAATCTCCTATAGATGATCTGCTAATCTCCTATAGATGATCTGCTAATCTCCTATGGATAATTCGCTAATCTCCTATCGATAAAATCCACAAACCACCAACGCCAACAGTGACCCTCTAATCTCAGCAGCGTTAATCCTCTAATTCTTGACAGATTTAATCTGTTAACCAGCCCGCACCGTCTCAGATAGACTTCCTCCTCCAGCTCCTCCTCAGTGCTAGCATTCCACAGCTCCGGCTGGCGCCGTTCAGCCAGCAGCCGCCTGTCAGCCGCTTTGACAGAATCGCGCCATTTGAAATGCAGCTCAGCCAGCCGCTCCATCTTGGCGTGATCGTTCTCAACAAACTTAGCCAGAATCCTAGTCTTGTGCGTAGGCGAATTAGCGCAGTGCCGCAACAGATTGTGCAATATTGAGCACAGGTGCTCTTCAATCTCTTGTACTGAGAAGCCGCTTTTTTTCGGTTTTGGCGGTCGCATAAACACCGGGAAGATAGTTCTTAGGCCGAGAATGTCCACGAATTTTAAGGCGTTATCCGCACCGTCTGGCCCGTTCAGTGCGTAGTCCAGCACCTGCGGTGGTTATGTGAGTGAGTCAGTGAGTCAGTTAGTGAGTCAGTGAGTCAGTCAGTGAGTCAGTCAGTGAGTCAGTCAGTGAGTGAGTGAGTCAGTCAGTGAGTGAGTGAGTCAGTCAGTCAGTGAGTCAGTCAGTGAATCAGTGAGTCAGTCAGTCAGTCAGTCAGTCAGTGAGACAGTCAGTGAGTCAATAAGTCAGTCAGTGAGTCAGTCAGTCAGTGAGTGAGTCAGTCAGTGAGTCAGTCAGTCAGTCAGTGAGTCAGTCAGTCAGTCAGTGAGTCAGTCAGTCAGTCAGTCAGTCAGTCAGTCAGTCAGTGAGTCAGTGAGTGAGTCAGTGAGTGAGTCAATAAGTCAGTCAGTCAGTCAGTCAGTCAGTCAGTCAGTCAGTCAGTCAGTCAGTCAGTCAGTCAGTCAGTCAGTCAGTCAGTGAGTCAGTCAGTGAGTCAGTCAGTGAGTCAGTCAGTGAGTCAGTCAGTGAGTCAGTCAGTCAGTCAGTGAGTCAGTCAGTCAGTCAGTCAGTCAGTCAGTGAGTCAGTCAGTCAGTCAGTCAGTCAGTCAGTCAGTCAGTCAGTGAGTCAGTCAGTCAGTGAGTCAGTCAGTGAGTCAGTCAGTGAGTCAGTGAGTCAGTGAGTGAGTCAATAAGTCAGTCAGTCAGTCAGTCAGTCAGTCAGTGAGTCAGTCAGTGAGTCAGTGAGTCAGTCAGTCAGTCAGTCAGTGAGTCAGTCAGTGAGTCAGTCAGTCAGTCAGTGAGTCAGTCAGTCAGTCAGTGAGTCAGTGAGTCAGTCAGTGAGTCAGTCAGTGAGTCAGTCAGTGAGTCAGTCAGTCAGTCAGTGAGTCAGTCAGTGAGTCAGTGAGTGAGTCAGTGAGTGAGTCAGTGAGTGAGTCAATAAGTCAGTCAGTCAGTCAGCGAGTCAGTCAGTGAGTCAGTGAGTCAGTGAGTGAGTCAGTCAGTCAGTCAGTCAGTCAGTCAGTGAGTCAGTCAGTCAGTCAGTGAGTCAGTCAGTCAGTCAGTGAGTCAGTCAGTCAGTCAGTGAGTCAGTCAGTGAGTCAGTCAGTGAGTCAGTGAGTCAGTGAGTGAGTCAATAAGTCAGTCAGTCAGTCAGTCAGTCAGTCAGTCAGTGAGTCAGTCAGTCAGTCAGTCAGTGAGTCAGTCAGTCAGTCAGTGAGTCAGTGAGTCAGTGAGTGAGTCAGTCAGTGAGTCAGTCAGTGAGTCAGTGAGTCAGTAAGTGAGTCAATAAGTCAGTCAGTCAGTCAGTCAGTCAGTCAGTGAGTCAGTCAGTGAGTCAGTGAGTCAGTGAGTCAGTCAGTCAGTCAGTGAGTCAGTCAGTGAGTCAGTCAGTCAGTCAGTGAGTCAGTCAGTCAGTCAGTGAGTCAGTGAGTCAGTCAGTGAGTCAGTCAGTGAGTCAGTCAGTCAGTCAGTGAGTCAGTCAGTGAGTCAGTGAGTGAGTCAGTGAGTGAGTCAGTTAGTGAGTCAATAAGTCAGTCAGTCAGTCAGCGAGTCAGTCAGTGAGTCAGTGAGTCAGTGAGTGAGTCAGTCAGTCAGTCAGTCAGTCAGTGAGTCAGTCAGTCAGTCAGTGAGTCAGTCAGTCAGTCAGTGAGTCAGTCAGTCAGTCAGTGAGTCAGTCAGTGAGTCAGTGAGTCAGTGAGTCAGTGAGTGAGTCAATAAGTCAGTCAGTCAGTCAGTCAGTCAGTCAGTCAGTCAGTGAGTCAGTCAGTCAGTCAGTGAGTCAGTCAGTCAGTCAGTGAGTCAGTGAGTGAGTCAGTCAGTGAGTCAGTCAGTGAGTCAGTGAGTCAGTGAGTGAGTCAATAAGTCAGTCAGTCAGTCAGTCAGTCAGTCAGTCAGTCAGTCAGTCAGTCAGTGAGTCAGTCAGTCAGTGAGTGAGTCAATAAGTCAGTCAGTCAGTCAGTCAGTCAGTCAGTCAGTCAGTCAGTGAGTCAGTGAGTCAGTGAGTCAGTCAGTGAGTCAGTCAGTCAGTCAGTGAGTCAGTCAGTCAGTCAGTGAGTCAGTCAGTCAGTCAGTGAGTCAGTCAGTGAGTCAGTCAGTGAGTCAGTCAGTGAGTCAGTGAGTCAGTGAGTGAGTCAATAAGTCAGTCAGTCAGTCAGTCAGTCAGTCAGTCAGTCAGTCAGTCAGTCAGTCAGTCAGTCAGTCAGTGAGTCAGTCAGTCAGTCAGTGAGTCAGTCAGTCAGTCAGTGAGTCAGTCAGTCAGTCAGTGAGTCAGTCAGTGAGTCAGTCAGTGAGTCAGTCAGTGAGTCAGTGAGTCAGTGAGTGAGTCAATAAGTCAGTCAGTCAGTCAGTCAGTCAGTCAGTCAGTGAGTCAGTCAGTGAGTCAGTCAGTGAGTCAGTGAGTCAGTGAGTGAGTCAATAAGTCAGTCAGTCAGTCAGTCAGTCAGTCAGTGAGTCAGTCAGTCAGGCTACCTTCAGAGCCGACGGCCTGGCAACCCGCTTCTCCCTGAGGATCAGATTCATCAATTGCAGCCCTTCGCCTCGCAGGAATCGGTCTTTATTAGCCTTGGCTAGCAGGGCGCTGCACAGACAATTAAAGAGATTCTCCATCAGCTCGCGCTCCTCAGAATCTGCCGGATCCTGCCGTTTATAATGGGCCAGCTGGTTGAGCAGAATATCAACGCCTTTGAGCTCTCCTAGTAGCAGACGATTGGGCTCGGAGCTTTGCAATAGTATGGCCAATAGCTCGCTAGCGTACAGCTTATTGGGACTGAAGCCCCGCTTGCCAATGCGTTTAAGCAAGCAGGCTAGCAGGCCTTGCTTAGACGCCATCTGCTCCAGGCAGTCCGGTCGGGCCTCGCACAGGTTCTCGATTATGCCTGCGATTGGGGAGAGCAGTGACCAGATTGTCAGTCAGAAAGTGGCCAGCTTGTCAGTCAGAGAGTGACCAGATTGTCAGTCAGAGAGTGACCAGACTGTCAGTCAGAGAGTGACCAGGTTGTCAGTCAGAGAGTGACCAGACTGTATCAGTCAGAAAGTGACCAGATTGTCTGTCAGATAGTGACCAGATTGTCTGTCAGATAGTGACCAGATTGTTAGTTAGAAAGCGGTTAGAATGTCAGGCAGAGTGACCAAATGGTCATTTAGAGTGACCAGGTGTCAGTCAGAAAATAGCCAGATTGTCAGTCAGTGACCAGATGTCAGTCAGAAAATAGCCAGATTGTCAGTCAGTGACCAGATGTCAGTCAGAAAATAGCCAGATTGTCAGTCAGTGACCAGATTGTCAGGCAAAGTGACCAGGATTGCTAGTCAGAGAGTGACCAGTATAGACTGTCATGGTGACCAGCTCGTCATTCAACAGAGTGAACAGACGTTTAGCTTAACTGAACAAGTGAAACAGACCCCAGTGAAGGAGGATTAGTCATACGAGCTAAAATTCTCCAAATAACACAAGCACAGCAACATCACTAACCAAAAGACGAATGCACTCCGTCAGCCTCCTCCTTGATAGTCTCATCCAGACGGTCAAGATTCTGCACCAGCATCATGACCAGCTGGGCATCCATCAGTTTGGCAATCAGCTGTTCAGTATCGTCCGGATTCTCGGCCAATACATCAGTGTCTGTCATCTCTTCTATTAGATCAATGACAGCAATAGAAATGTCGGTGTTCTCGTGCAGCACCAACTGCAGCAGGGTGTCCAGTACAGGCAGTTCGCACAGCACAGGATAAGCGGCTGGCACAGTGGGCAAGGTGTGCAGCTCCTGCAGAGCTGAGTGCAGTTCAACCTCGGACTCCATGAACTTCTCCGGATTATCCGAATATTTCACTCGAAGTTCGGCATTCCTAGCCGCTCGCTTCTCCAGTTGAAGCATCAGCAGGCGCATCCCGGACACGCTGTCAGCCTTTGACGGCTTGGAAGCGTCGGCATCGTCGCCGTCGACTTTCGCGCCATCGCCCTCCGCATTGTCGTCGGCTTCGAGGGCGCGCAGGACGGCCTCTTTATTAAGGCCAGCTGGCTGCTGCGGCGCCGATGCAGAGGGCGGCACTCGAGATGATCGAGCGACGCCAGCGCCGGTACCCGACGCTGAGGCTGAGGCGGTGGCGGCGGCAACGGCCAGACGAGCTCGCTTCCGCTCCACGTAGCCTGTGTCCGTGTTGTCCGAGAAACGCGTCCGGCGCTGGCCGGGCGTGGCCGGCTTGTAGGACAGAACCTCGGTGATGTCCTGCAAATGTAAGGGAAATTTTATATCTCGATTCTCGATGGTAAAGGAATTGGGCCGGAGCCTACACGTAGCTTCAGTTTCAGGCGCCTTGGAATGTTAGCAGTGAGAAGCAGGGTCTGAGAATTTAGTATCTGGGAGGGTTGTAGCACGGCAACTGAGGATCTGGGAGGGTGGCAGCACAGCAACTGAGGATCTGGGAGGCTGGCAGCACAGCAACTGAGGATCTGGGAGACTGGCAGCACAGCAACTGAGGATCTGGGAGACTGGCAGCACAGCAACTGAGGATCTGGGAGACTGGCAGGACAGCAACTGAGGATCTGGGAGGCTGGTGGTGGCGTAGCAACTAAATTTATTTTAAATCAGTTTAAAATATCAAACGACGATTTAAAAAAAGTATTATTTGTACTGTCCAAAATTTCAATTAACGAAGGCGTTAATAAATAAATTAATATACATATAAGTAGTAATAACACACATCCATAAATGCACATTGCGTCAATTGTTAAATTGATGTAAATTTAGTTAACAGAAAACACAGATTGCCAAAAAATGAGCACATATAAAATGCATCTAGCGAACGGTATCTAGGACTCTGAGCTTGCCAACGTGTTGCATTTCAACAGGTAGTGCATAGCGGAATCGCTGAGCGACAATTTGAGTTTACGATCAACTAATCGAACAAGCGAACGCCTGTTGAAGCCAGCGGATGCGGCCAGGCAGCGGGCGAATTCAGCTCGGTCCAAGGACTCCTGGCGACCGAACGGGCGACAGCTGGGCAGCGGCTGGCGAAGGTCTCGGAGTAGACGACCGAGACCTGGCCGCGGCTCTATCAGTGGCAGTTGGTTGCTAGGTAACTTAGCTGATCCTCCTCCTGACAGCGACTGGCCAGTCTGGTTGCTAGGCAACTCGGCTGATCCTCCTCCTGACAGCGACTGGCCAGTCTGGTTGCTAGGCAACTCAGCTGATCCTTTTCCTGACAGCGACTGGCCAGTCTGGTTGCTAGGCAACTCGGCTGATCCTCCTCCTGACAGCGACTGGCCAGTCTGGTTGCTAGGCAACTCAGCTGATCCTTTTCCTGACAGCGACTGGCCAGTCTGGTTGCTAGGCAACTCAGCTGATCCTTTTCCTGACAGCGACTGGCCAGTCTGGTTGCTAGGCAACTCAGCTGATCCTCCAGACAGTGACTGGCCAATCTGTTTGCTAGGTAAAGAAAGCCGAGCTAACAGGCTGAGCCCCGACGACGCCAACTGATCAGCCGCCTCGGCGCATCGGCGACGACGTTTACGCAGCCAGTCGGCGAAGGCGAGGACGTCGGCAGATTGCGAAATCGTATTCAGCGTAGAAGCAGCAGAATTAGTTCCTCCTAGAAGCAGCAGTGCAGCATCAATAGGCGCCGGCGGTACCGCAATCGACAATCGACAATCACCGGCGCCAGATTCCGGCAATACAAAGTGCACCAGGTTCAACAGTTGGCGAATGTCGCCACGGCAGGCGTCGACCAGTTCGATTGCCGCGTCGGCCGACAATCGACAGCCAAGAGCCAGGCAGACCACGCGAGCGTAGGCCGCCACGAGAGGTCGACTGGGCCGGCGTAGCTTAAAAATCGGCGCCGCGTCGGTCAGGCCGAGACCGCGTCGTAGCGACTCGGCGTCGGCGGCGGCCAACAGCAGGGGCTTGCGACTGGATGCGCAGACGCCGGACACTAGGCGACGCAACGATGGCTCGTCGTCCAACGGTTGATCGGCATCGTCTAGCAAGATTAGCCAGGAGCTGCTGACGGATAGGGCCTGCGGATTTGTGAATGCGTTGGTTGGCGCTTTCGCAAATTAAAGCACGCACACGTGTGGGCACATCAGGAATCGAACCCGGGACTTTTCACAGCCTAATCCAAGATACGTTTGCCAAAGTAATGGAGCTTCTGTCTATGGTAGCAAGGCTGGCACAGTAGCATTTAATTTCGTTCATAGCATCACCCATAGATCTTTATTCCCTAAATGCGCCACTTTGTATTGCAGCAATAGGGAAAGCGCGACCGCTGTTTTTCGTCACTTGTGCGAAAAAAACCCGACATGGGTTGCTTAAATTTTGAGTTCAGTAGCTTAGGGACGCTATTTTTGAGAATGTGATAGAACTTTTCATGAAATAAATAAAAAGCTACTCAATCAAATTAAAAATGATGCATGCACTGTAGAGACTACTGAGTTCAGTAGCTGATTCTCGCGCTGTCGCGAGTTGCTTCTTCTTTTACATTAGCTTCTATGGCCACATAAGCGGTGAATGATGGCCCATCTTGTGTATATATGATCTTTGGCTTCACCCCCAGATCTTAATTCAGACATGACTGACACAAGCAGTGAGGACGAGAGCAATGTCTCATTTGCAACTGTTGCAGGGGAGCAAGATCAGTCACATAATCGTGGACCATTTGCTAAGACTGTCGAACAAACGCCAAGGGACCTCGTGATGGAAGCGGAGTTTTGACATGTTGAAATGCTTTTTTTTGTTTTGTTATAGTTGAACAGATTGCATTTGTGACGTCACCTTGTATTGGCACAGTGAAATTTGTTTATATAAATCGTAATACACTGCAGCTGTAACTCATTACTGGGTTTCATAGTCGCTATGGACCAAATTGATGCTTGTTGGACCAAATTAAATTCCGCTGTGCCAGCCTTGCTACCATAGACAAAAGCTCCATTACATTAACAGAAATTGTATCGTATGTAGCGGACGTTTCAACTTTCATTAGAATGAATGGGTGAACTTTTTCAACCTGAATTTTTTTGCCCCGCAATTTAGCAAATATAGAAAGTATACTGTCCGTCAAAAGTTCCGGAACCCTTGCTACGATGTCTTCTAGCGGACATAATTTCAGTCCGTTTCAATTGTAACTTGATTCAAATGAAAGCTGCGGATCTCAGCTCCATGATGTGGTCAAGAAAAAGTTTATTCGAAGGAGCGCGTGTGAACAGGCCAGTGTTATGTACATAAAGGTTAGAGAAAAAAAGTGAGGAAAAGACAAACAAGCAATTGTTTTTTACTCTTTTTTACTCTCACATGAAAGCTGACTGCACAAGAATCCATAAGAGCCTGTTGATTTCAACACAAGTTTTGGCCATAGACTAATGTTAGCCAGGCTGAACACTGCGCGCAAACCGATTCGTTCCCATGTGTGTTTGCTCCATAGACTCAGCCAGCAAGCAAGGGTTCCGGAACTTTTGACTGACAGTATAGAACATTTTTTTAACCTTATCAGCCTGCGCACATCAGTGATATCGTGCATGAAACTATAGACTTTGAGATTAGGATTTAATTTTTTGCCTCTGTTGACAGGCCCTTCTAGTCGTCAGTTTTAGATAGAAACTAGCCCAATAAAACACGTTTAGGTAATCGGCATTAGCACGTGATGTTTTGCAGGTGTTTCGCAATTTTTTAATAACATCGTTGAGTTTTATGTAAATGAAACTAGTTTGCTATGATGGCCGCTATAAACATTTTATACAGTTGCTGTATTCGATTTTATTTGACACAAATTGCGTCAATTTGCTTTACAAGCGCTAATTTGCAGGCGCTCTGCACTGACCCCTCTCAGGCTGCTGCTGCCTGCCACTCCCGCCTGTTCTGCGAGCGCGTTTGTGCAATGGGTCTCCCCTCTGGGCCTAAACCTAAATAAACTGTAGATATATATTAAGATATAAATAATAAATTATGTATTTATTTAGAATTCCAGTGCCATTTGACAGCCTGGGTCTGAGTTCAGGATGTCAAAATTAAAGTTAATGTGCAGACTTGCCATCAGCGCCAGTAGTGAGACGATGTTGCCCGCAAATAGTGTGCCTAAAACCTTCCTGCGAATATTTTTATACAGTAAACTCACTCAATAGGCCATTAACCGCAAGCTTACAGGTGCGCCATCGAGCGAATCAGTCTCATCTTCAGCGTCCGAATCGTTGCGATGACGCCGCTTTCGCTCCACCTGACAACACGTGGCCGCCTGGTGCAGCCGCTGCGCCAGCTTAGCCCCGTGTCGCCGCTCCTCGGCGCCAATTTCAAAAACGCGCAAGCCATGCTGACGCGCAATCGCCCGGGCTACGCAGCTCCGGCCGGGGCCTTCAATTAGCGCCACGCGATTCGAGCAACTACTATTCGAAACTGCAGCTGAAGCCAGCCAATCTGACAAATTTCTCACAGCTTCAGCGTTGCCAAGCACGCCAGCTGCGCAGCGAGGCGCCAGAAGTTCGTCAAGAGAGCGACGGGAGCAAGGTAGCCCTCTATTGTTATTAGCATTAGTATTAGCAATAGCCGCACGCAGCTCGGTCAGGTAGCGACCAGCTGGGAAACCTGGCTGCAATGCGCGCACATTGGCCAACTCAGCGGCTGTATTGAAATGTTCGCCAACAATTGGCAGGCGGTCCAACCGGAACTGGACAACAGCAGCGGCGGAGTCAATCAAGCTAGCCGAGTTCCCTCGATCGCCATAGTTATAAAGTACACTGCCAGTAGTGCAGTCAGCGGTGCACACGCCAGCTAAACAGCTGTCACTGAACAGCGATGCTGGAGCTTGCCAGCCAACGTGGATGCACCAAGCGGGCGGGAAAGGCCAACAGAATCTGGAAGCAGAAACTCCCTTATCCGAGTCCTTCTCACTAGCTGGCCCAGGCTGACAAAAGTCAGCAGCAAGGAATGCTTGACGACGCACCAGTGGCGCGGAGGATAGCAGCTTTCTACCTTCGCTTTGCTCATTATCATTACAATTTTCAACAATAAAGCAGGACGATTCGAGCGCACTGGGTGCCGATTTTGCTGGCAGAAAATAGTCGGCTATGCGACGACTGCAGGCGGCTGAGGTACGTCGCTGCTGCTTTGGCATGCGGAGGCTTCAACCTTAATAGTGATATTGGCTGGCTGAAAGAAACAATACAGTCAGCTGGGGAATTTTAGTCAATAAGTCCTCTTGTCTTGGTTTTGTGGCTTTTTTGTCTAGATATAAGCCTGCTAAGTTGTAGGAACAGTGCTAAGTTGCCTATGCCTTTTTGGCATGATATTTAAACTAAGCAGAAATTGTATATATATTCTATTTGTGTAAAAAATTCTATTTGCTTTGTTAGAAAACCTACAGATTGTTTTTTGAAAATTGACATTTTGTCTACCATAATCACTGCTAATATTTAGCTGGACCAGTTTTAGAGCATGTCAAAATATGCTATAGATAAGATGACATATGTTCTTACTAGTATAAATATCAAGTATTAATCAAGTGAGATAAAACAATGTTTTTTTATAAAAGTATTAAATTGTTTGCTTGTTGTCTGTCTTTATTTAGACTCATTTGCACTGTATTATAGTTCCAAGGCAGATACATAGCTTGTATCTCCCTTCTAAGAATTTCTAGACTTCTATTATTTTTTATATAATCAATTAAGCATATTTATATAATACATATACTTGTGATGGGCTTCATTTCTATTTCTTAGAAAATTGTATTTATAAAGTTCTGCCTATTCTGTTATATTGTACAAATATTAAAAATAGTTTGTATATTCTATATATTATTGTCAGATTCTTGTTTCAAACAATAAGGAAATAAGGAAAATTTTTAGTACAAATAGGAACAAGATAAAACCAAATTAAATAAACTCACTTTTTGATCCTATTTTCTTCTCTTAATTATTCAAGCTATTCTGATATTTTTCCAGCTATTTTATTTGGAGATAAAATTGATAATAAGCCTTAGGGCTCCCGTTGGAAAAGTTATGCACCTGCAGAGGCACAAAAGGTGAGCGAGGTGCACAAAAGAGGCACTTTGGTGGCCTATTTTGTGTGTGTTTTAGAAATGCACCTGAGTGCACCTTTTATGCCTAAATGTCACCAATATTTTTGAAAAGAGGCATGAAAGGTGTAAAATCGGTGAAGTGGTCAGGCAGTAGGTGAATTCTCAATTTTGATTGGCTGCGGCGGTAGGGGCAGTAAAGGTGCTGAAGGGGCGCAGAAAGTGCACAAAAGGTGAATCAGAGGTGCATAAGGTGTACATGTTGCAGCGTAAATATGTATACAGGTGCATTTCCAAAACACGCTCGAAATAGACCCCAAAAGTGCCTCTTCTGCGCACCTCGCTCACCTTTCATGCCTATGCACGAATTAATGCATTAATAATCAGTAACAAAAAATTAACTGAGAGTTACATACTCGTACATTGCACGCACAGATCGAACATAGAAAAGCTTTATTTAAACCTATACTAATTGCTGATATCCCCTTCCTGATCCTGACAAACCACAAAAGTAAACATTTCCTATACTGGTAAGTTGTAATAACTTTCAAATACTTAGGAAAAGTTCCAAAAAGTGATGAAAAGCTTTGAATCTGTTTAAAGAATAGTAAGGAAAAGTAGCAAAGAATTTTTGCAAGTTGGAATGCCCCTTGCATTGCCTCTACACCTAAAGTGCCCACTGTGCACCATTTGTTCACCTTTTGTGCCTCCAATGCACACTGTGCACCTTTATTCACCTTTTGTGCCTCTAGTACACACTGTACACTTTTTATGCACCTCCACCACAGCGCACCTTTTTTCACCTTTCACTCCACCAATGCCCCCAATTCCTACTTTGTTCACCTTTTGTGCCTCCAATACACACTGTGCACCTTTAATACACCGAACTCCCCTATGACACCTGTGTCCCTACCACCTATTTTGTGCCTTATATTCACCTTCTGACCCTGCAGAGGCACTCAGGTGAACACGCGGTGCACAAGTGACACAAAATAGGCATAAAAGAGGCGAAAGTGAGGCAGAAGGTGTAAAACTCTTCACCTTTCATGCCTACTTTAAAAACTCAAAATCCAACGGGGCTAGCATTTACTTCTATGTTAATTACTTTGAGTAGCAGACAGTAGCATTGGAATAATTGCCCAAAGATTGAGAGAATAAACTATTTAGAATGAGACCTCTAAATTTAGAATCTAAGAAATTGCCTTAATAGCAGAATATCTACAATAGGTAAGATTATGTAAGAATAATTAGATTAAAAATCTAAGAACCTAATTCAAGGCAGAAAATCTACCAAAGTATAAGCTATAACCCATTGGTCCTAGTAACACCCAGACTAAGAAAAATCCTCTATTGGAACAGACATTATCTAAAAAAGATAAGTATAGTGTTATAAGATTGCTTAAGCCAATAGTATATAATATACCATCAACTTTATGATACATTACTAATATATAATATAGTATTAGCATGACCAAGATAGCCATATACCAGGATGACCATAGCTTTAAATTTGATATCAATAAGAATAGATTTAAAACTAATAAATATACTTGTAGATGACTCCATGTTAAACTTTTTAAATAGTATCATTATTGAAAAAAATTGAAACTAATTAGTAGGGCATGCAAAAACTAAAAAATATTGAAATATTAGGCCTTAAAAATAATTTATTTCAAATATATTATTGGATAGACCTAGTATTTAGAGTTGGTTAAAATATAGGGGCCTACTTGATAATGATATTACAATAGACTATAATTTGCAAATCAATAGTAGATAAAATGGATGCCCATCAAAATGGCCACACGCGGAACAGCCATACGACAAAACGGCCACACCGTCAAAATGGCCACATGACAAAACGGCCACATAAAACAAAAAGGGTTGCAGATTGACTTTGTTCTATTTGTTATGTTATGTTGTTATGTTCTATTTGTTATTTTTAGCTTTGGTACTTGCATCAGCATCAAAATGCAAAAGAAGTGAATGCACTTCTTTTTCATTTTGATTCTTTCTTTTTCATAAGTGAAGTGAATATATTGTGAAATTTATGTAGGCCGAAAAGGATCCAAAAGCAAAGAGGAAATAGCAACTCACCTTTCAGACAAAGTCGATGGTGCTATCTGCTGCAGCGATTGCAGCACAATGCATGCTGGCGAGGTCTGACTCTAAGTAAACACTTTGGACAACTGTCGTCCATTGTTAAAAATGAAAAATGAAATGAAAAATTTCGCATCTGAGATAACTACTAACTGCCATAAGATATTTTGCACTGTTGTTAAATTGTTATTTGAGTAAAGGTGGATGGTTGCAGCTCCTCTCTCTGCAACCATCCACCTTTATTCTTAATTGACTAATGCCTTGGCCCCCATGTATGCCACCCCCCCCCCCGATTGTTCATCATTTATCTTTCTACTTAAATGTGCATTCAACCCTCTACTTCTCTTATCTCATATTATTACAAATTATTACATCGTGTGGCCGTTTGTCGTGTGGCCATTTTGTTGGCACCCCGATAGAATAGACAGAAGAAGAGATTAAATGTTGTAGCCATTTTGATATATGGCCATCTTGGTCTTAGTCTTATACCTTAGTATCCTGGCTAATATTTGCATTATAGGCTAATCCAAATTCAATCAAATAATATAAAAATGTTTTTATTTCATTTATATTAGTTTGGTTTTTTTATATGCAAAAAATGAATAGGCCTAATCTTGTTTTTATTAAAGCTTATAAAATGTAAGATCATCAATATAAAGTTATTAAACATATCCAGAAAAAATATTTTCCAATCTATCATATGATATGAACACAAAAATAGGCTTTGGTTATTTTAGGCCCCTTTTTACACTATTTTAAAACCATAGGCATAGGCTAGGCCTAGTAGGCCTATAGACTAGATTAAAATAGGCCACCTACCCTGGGTCCCTGCCCCTGGGACCCTGGCCTACAAAGCAACTTGAAAAGCTGCACCTAGCCTAGGATCCTTCAACCTTAGATCTACAATTTATCTTCATTGAAAGTAACACCCTATGTTTTTGTGTGGATGGATAGGCCTAGAAAGGCGATGGCTAAAATTTGAAAATTGCACTCTGAAATTTAGTAGTTAGTTCTATTTTGTTAGACTAAGGCATATGGTGCGTATTGCACCATAATGCCTTCAATAACATTTTATTAGTAGTAGTAAGTTGGTTCAGGCAGTTAGCCTGTTTGGCCAATATAAGTCTATATATTTAATAATTTTCCGAAAAGTGTGTATTGGGTGATTAATATGATTTTTGTAAATATATAGGATGTTAGGATCGTGTAGTAGTTCTTGTAAGTCATAGGATGACAAATCATTATAAAACGGGTCTCCCTAAAACACGCCCCGCGCCGCCCCGAACCGCTACACATTATAACAAATTTGGCTAAACTGAAGACATTTCAAAGTGAGTTAGATCTCTGTTAAGCTTCAAGTTTGTATCGAATTTAGTTTTTTTTACTATGAAATATACAATTCGGTGAATAATAAGTGATATAAATAGTAATATTAGTAAAATAATAATACTATAATTTTATAATAGAAACGAGAAAATGAAAAATAATGCTATTATTTACAATGATAATTGAATTTATTTATTCCATTACTCTTACAACAAATACTTTCCTCTGCAATCAAATACTGCATTGACAAAAAATGTTATAATGTGTAGCGGTCGGGGCGGTGCGGGGCGTGTTTTAGGGAGACCCTTTTAAAACAATGATGAACTTAACAAGTTTTCTTTTAACAAAATATAAATCCACTGGCCCAATGCCTCGATAAAACATGGTCAAATATGAAATATTTAGCTCCATGTAGCCGATTAATATTTGCTTTATATAAAAAGAACAACCAAGTTACGGTGTATTGACGTTGTCACCTAAATTACGGTGCATCCAAGTTACGGTACCGCATTAGTTAGCCGCCAGATTCATAAGCTACGTATGGGGGTTGACTATCATGGGTGTGAATCGCATAAAAAATCCAACCTGAACCAATTCTCGTGCACAAACCCCAAATGAATTTGCCCGCGCACGGAATCGAACCCAAGGACCACTGTATATAGAGTGGTCCTTGATCGAACCAACCGTGTCGTGGCGCGAGAGCAAGACGCGTTTACCGCTGAGCTGATCTTTCTCCTAATTAGGGCCAAGACGAAACGACTACATTTTTGTACTTTTTCACAATTCCAATGAAAGATAAGATGCCAATTCTCTCGCTATTAATGCTACAATACTACTTTAATGCAATCTGAAAGATTGAAGGAGACTAAGATGGTACGGGAGCCCAACAATCACTGCCTAAAATTAGTGCGACGCCAATGTGACAAATTTTTTAGTTAATCAAAAAGCATAGATACTGAATCTGCAAAATCTTCTAGAGAGCTCGATTTATTACGATAAACGTTATTGCTCGTCAATTTCTTAGCACAAACAAATTACCCGCCAACAGTTTTTTTGCCATACATTCCGAGACTATATAAAGACTATATAAAATGAGCGATGATATGTGTATAGAAGGACCATCAAATTTTACTCGTATAATGCACAATTTTTACACACTGCAGTCGTATCGGCCTTTCCGCGGGCGCAGCAATGAGCAATTTAATATTATTTTCCGAAACATTTCAACAAATTTAGAAACTGATACTATAACAGCACATAATTGAAACGAATTCATTAAAAATGCATTCGAAAGTGACTGACACAAGCAGACAGAAATTTTATAATATTTGCTAGAGATAACCGTAATTAGCAGGCTGGCGGCAGTCAAATTAGATCAGGTGCTCCTGGCCGTAGTAACGATAGCACGCCCTGACAACCTGGCGCAGAGCGCTAGTATAACAAAGGTCCCGCCGATCATCCGGCGCCCGACGGTCGTCCTTAATGCTAAGGAACGGCATGACGTCCAGCGGCCACCAGGCCGGCCGCTTGTCGCTGCAGCCCCAACGAATCCGACGCGGCCTACGGCGACGCGGTTCAACATCTTCGGTACCCCAGTTCCACAGGCCGACCAGGTGGAGCAGTAGTCTGCGGATTGAATTAACGTCCAGTTCGTCAAGGCGAGCCGGACGGCCGCGACGGACCAGAACGGGCAGGCGAACATTCGCTGCGCGTTGGCTGCTGCTGTCAGAGTTTGACGGACTTCTTGACGGGTCGTCCTGTAATTGGGAGACATCAGTGACTCGACGACGATGGTCTACAATTTCTGGCGATCGAGGTCCCGATGCACGAGCTGCAGTCTGATCCGATAGCTGTTCTTGCAGCTCCGGCAGCGTTGGTTGATGCGGCTGAGGATCCGTAGACCGCGACTCCAGCTTCACGATGCAGGTTTGACCGCACCTATGCGGGTGGATTCAGACAGTCGTGAATTTACAGCTAGAAAGTAAAATGACCTGTCATAATCGCTAGTGCTACGAGATGCCTGTGGGCACCCTGGCATAACGCCTTTGGTAACATCGTCCCGCAACCAGTGCTGAGGCGATTCTGCCCATTCCACTGACTCCTGAGCTACGAGTACATAAAAGTGCGCCAATACTGTACGCAGGCAGGCACTCACGCACACGCTCACACAGGGTGTACAGCGGCCCTGACTATCTAATCGTCAGGCTTGTACACTCTATGTGCCTTGAAACAACCCACCGCGACCAATTTTCGCACACAAGATCCAAATAATCCAAATGAGCACCTGGAAGCAATCGGGGCCGAAATAGACAGAGTTTTCGCTGGTGCACGAATCCACATTGCGCTCTGCTGCGGCTGTGGCGGCGGCGGAGGCGGTGGATCTGCGACCGCTCCAGTCTGAGTGCCAAGAGACCGCAGCTGTACTGGGAAAACTGGAGCCTCAACCAGTTTAGAAAGATTTCGAAACTCAACCAGTTCAGAAAGATTTCGAGACTCAACCAGTTCAGAAAGATTTCGAGACTCAACCAGTTCAGAAAGATTTCGAGCCTCGCCAGCCGCCACGTCAACTGGGTGCAGCTCCGATTCAGGTAAAACTTCCTCAGCTTCTAAGCAGGGCCCAAAGTCTGACTCAGACACTAGCCGCTGCTGATTAGACTCAATGATTGGCAGTTCTAATAAGTGAGATTGGCCATAGAATTTGTAACAATGGCGCACAACTTCGCGCAGAGCGTCCGCGTGGTGACGGATCAGGGCGCGTTGGTCCGATGTGCGCCAATCCTGCGGGAGCACGGGAGGTGTAGCGGAGCCAATACTTTCATAGTCGTACAGAGCAAACGAATTTACTTAATGGTTTCGTTGTTAATTTGTTAAGGGCTGTTTTGATAGTTAGAGTATTAACTGTCATTGTAACTGTATTAACTGGACGATGAATCAAAACACTGTATGGTTTGAAGGAACTGCACATGTACTGCATTGATCTGCATTTTTTCAAGCCAGCTAAAAGATTGGTTAGAGACAGGTTACAGACAGGTATGACTTTCTATTCGTAAATTTGAACGTGACCCAACCTTAACTCGAGCTGACTTAGCGTCCTTCTTCCTGCCAAGGCGTTTGGTAGAAGTTTTTAACTTAAAGGTCAGGTATAGAATCTAGCGCGTGACTGCGGGTCAGAGAGAGAAGAAAAAAGAGAGAAGAGGGGAGAGGAGGGGAGATGAGAGAGGAGGGAGAAGATGAGAGGGAAGATGAGAGAGAGGGAAGAGGAGGGGAGAGAACGGAGATAATAAAGGAGAGAGGAGGAAAGAGGAGAGAAGAGATAAGAGAGGAGATGGGAGAGGAGGGGAGGGGAGGGGAGATAAGAGAGGACATAAAAAAGGGAGCTGAAGAGACACAAGAATTTGTGAAGCTTCAAAAGAACCCGAGGGCCGGATATTGAAAACCCTGATCTATACCCACCCGGTAGCATCTTCTTATTAAGCGTAATTTGAACGAACCAGAGAAACCATATGCTGACCTAAGTCGAATCGAAAAGTGATAATTGAGAATGATGCATGCAGCATATTGTACTCAAATGGGAAAAAGCCCAGGTGCTAGTTATCTGTAGCCGTGGGTGACTATGAGACACCATCAGAACAATTAGGGTACACAGTTTAATTTACATCTTTCGGCCCCTTTTCACCCAGGTATATGTTGAAGAATATCTGAAAAGTCAGAATAACTGGCAATTGTTGGAGTGGTGCACAACAGATGGTTTCAATATATTCTTGAATTTCTTGTGCCTGAGTTACTAGGCTCCGATGCAGCAACAAAAATTGTC
This sequence comes from Macrostomum lignano, assembly GCA_002269645.1. Lineage (NCBI taxonomy): Eukaryota > Metazoa > Platyhelminthes > Macrostomidae > Macrostomum > Macrostomum lignano. The sequence goes on along the minus strand of NIVC01000302.1, from coordinate 215,873 downwards.
AAGAGGCAGGCGGGGGTGAATTCCCACCACTCCTTGGTCGTTCTGCTGTTAACGACAAGATAGGCATTTGACGAAAAAATGGCAATGGTAGAGATGTAAAAAGGAATAGAGAAAGAAATTAAAAAATTCCTTTTTAAGAGGCCAATTAGGAGCGAGAACGAAGCGCATTAAGAAAGGCTGCTGCATTTGCAGCGTTTGTAATGATATTGAACTTAGTCAATCAACAAACAGGCTGGAAGGGGTGCTGGGTTGAGTTGCATCGCTGTCAGTTTTCTCTCTCTCTCTCTCTCTCTCTCTCTCTCTCTCTCTCTCTCTCCCTCTCTCTCTTTCAGTATAAAGATGGCTTCTCGGCCTGCAAAGTAGTTATGGGTTTTGTCTCAATAAAGTTCTGACTTGACTTGCTTTTTCAGATACTAAATTACCTCAATTAACAAGCACGCCTAGCTAGAAAAGCAGCAAATGTTGAAGCTCTACGCTTTCATTTTGCTAACTAACGCGGTTACAGCCGTCTTCGCCAGCTGCAGAACGAAGTGGTGCAAACTCGGCGACCGCTGCCTCAACGAGACCGTCGCTCAAGGCTGCTGGAAGGCGCCCAGCGTGGCGCCCTGCATGATGAAGGCGGGCGCCAGTCCCGGAGACCTGGTTGCGCAGTGGAATGAGCGCACCGCTGCGTGCTGCCTCTTCCGCTACCAGACGGTGTGCCGGCACATTCAGGCCCGCAACGCGACCGAGTCTCTGAGCGACAGCCGGTGCAGCGTGTACCGCTTCTCGTCTCTGTCGAGATGCTCCGAGTCGGTCGGTGCGCGCTTTGTGGCCGCGTGGCTGGCAGGAGGCGGCAGCCGGTTTGACAACCTCGTGTGCCAGGCCGAGCCCGGCAACTACCGGCTGCACAGCGAGAACGTGGACTGGACTGAGGACGGAGCCAAGTTCAACGGGGCGTGTTCGTACGCGGCTACCGAGGATGTGGGAAACGTAGTGAACGGGGGCTCCTTCACCTGGCTTCTGCGGCTGAAGAGGCAGCCGAGACTCCAGCCGTTCATGGAAGCCGGCCAGTGCGACAACTTAGGGAATTTTGGCCCGCATTTCTGGGAGTACAGCATGCCGAACATGCTGTTCAATCGTTCTCCAGGCCTAACAGGTGCAAAAGCATCTCAAATTCTCCCAAACAATCCGAACACTTGGATCGACATCGGACTGAGCCAATCAGAAACAGATAGGCAAATGTTTTTCAATGGCTCATTTGTGCTGTCAACTGGAGCGACCGCTCCGACCTCGAGCTTCTGCTACATTATTCAAATTGGTCGGCGTTGGCCAAATCATTTTCTACAGGGCACCGTTAGGGCCGTTGCGATCGCGAACTTCTCCATGACAGCGGCGGAGATTCAGCGGTTCTTTTCAACGCTGCCCTGAGCCTTGAAAAACGCTGAACTTATAAAGGATTAAATTTTGTTGCTGAACAAATTTAAAATAATTTTAATACGCGTACAGCGCCTACAATACTTATCTAGCAATCTTAGCCCCTTATAGGGCAGGTAATAAAGAAAGTAGAATATTTTTAAAAACTAATCAAAAAAGCTTGCAGGGCGTACACTGCACTCTGTGGCCCTCACTATTCATGTCCCACTCTTTTGCCAAAACTTTTTTTTACCAATTATCGACCAATCACGTTTTATTCCCCAAAACCCAATATCGACTAATAAATATACTGAGCAAACAAAGTCATATAGAAGCCACCTTTTTCGGCACGCAAAACGTGCATTATTAGAAAATTCGAAGTGAGCAGCAACCCCACTGCGAGCCTTGGCATTCTCCATTGAGGCACAAATTAACCCCCTACACCTTAAAAGTTATGGTCTAACCGTACCAAAGTAAACCTAACTCTCCTTTTGATGCTTGGCATCGCAACAACCCCCCGTGAGCCTTGGCATCTCAGCAACCCTCTCCCCGTGAGCCTTGGCATCTCAGCAACCCTCTCCCCGTGAGCCTTAGCATCTCAGCAACCCCCTCCCCTCGTGAGCCTTAGCATCTCAGCAACCCCCTCCCCTCGTGAGCCTTGGCATCTCAGCAACCCTCTCCCCGTGAGCCTTGGCATCTCAGCAACCCTCTCCCCGTGAGCCTTGGCATCTCAGCAACTCCCTCCCCCCGTGAGCCTTGGCATCTCAGCAACCCTCTCCCTGTGAGCCTTGGCATCTCAGCAACCCTCTCCCCCGTGAGCCTTGGCATCTCAGCAACCCTCTCCCCGTGAGCCTTGGCAACCCCCTCTCCCGTGAGCCTTGGCATCTCAGCAACCCTCTCCCTGTGAGCCTTGGCATCTCAGCAACCCTCTCCCCGTGAGCCTTGGCATCTCAGCAACCCTCTCCCTGTGAGCCTTGGCATCTCAGCAACCCTCTCCCCGTGAGCCTTGGCATCTCAGCAACTCCCTCCCCCCGTGAGCCTTGGCATCTCAGCAACCCTCTCCCCGTGAGCCTTAGCATCTCAGCAACCCCCTCCCCCGTGAGCCTTGGCATCTCAGCAACCCTCTCCCTGTGAGCCTTGGCATCTCAGCAACCCTCTCCCCGTGAGCCTTGGCATCTCAGCAACCCTCTCCCCGTGAGCCTTGGCATCTCAGCAACCCTCTCCCTGTGAGCCTTGGCATCTCAGCAACCCTCTCCTAGTGAGCCTTGGCATCTCAGCAACCCTCTCCCCGTGAGCCTTGGCATCTCAGCAACCCTCTCCCTGTGAGCCTTGGCATCTCAGCAACCCTCTCCTAGTGAGCCTTGGCATCTCAGCAACCCTCTCCCCGTGAGCCTTGGCAACCCCCTCCCCGTGAGCCTTGGCATCTCAGCAACCCTCTCCCTGTGAGCCTTGGCATCTCAGCAACCCTCTCCCCGTGAGCCTTGGCATCTCAGCAACCCTCTCCCCGTGAGCCTTGGCATCTCAGCAACCCTCTCCCTGTGAGCCTTGGCATCTCAGCAACCCTCTCCCCATGAGCCTTGGCATCTCAGCAACTCCCTCCCCCCGTGAGCCTTGGCATCTCAGCAACCCCCCCCCCTCGTGAGCCTTGGCATCTCAGCAACCCCCTCCCCCCGTGAGCCTTGGCATCTCAGCAACCCCCTCCCCCGTGAGCCTTGGCATCTCAGCAACTCCCTCCCCCGTGAGCCTTGGCATCTCAGCAACCCCCTCCCCCCGTGAGCCTTGGCATCTCAGCAACTCCCTCCCCCGTGAGCCTTGGCATCTCAGCAACCCCCTCCCCCGTGAGCCTTGGCATCTCAGCAACTCCCTCCCCCCGTGAGCCTTGGCATCTCAGCAACCCCCACACCGTGTGACTACGAACTATGAGCATGTCTTCACGAAGGGACAATGCTGACAGTTCTATTCTATTCAAGTAATGCTAAAAACGCAGTCCATATAGTCTCCAATTATTCTTTCAGAGAACAGTTGGTTTAAAAAGCAAATGGCTGTAAGGACTAGCTTACTGAGAGAGAAGCATCAGATGAGAGACTGTTTTGTGAACTTGCTGGGCCACAGTTACTCGCCTATTATGTCTATTTCCAGTTCTTTGTAAATGAAATATTAATACACACACAATTCTCTAATTACGAGCTAGAACGACACTATTCCTTTTAAGTCCTACACAATGAAAACGCTCCCATCTAAGGAATTAAGAAGAAGCCACTGGAGCAGACAGAACATCTCAGCGGCAAACGCGTCTGACTCGATCGCGTCGCGACCCTTTGTTGGTTCGAATCCGTGCTTCGGCCACATTCATTCGGGACCCATGAGGGCCAGCCCCCAAGGCACAGAGTGTACATGCCTGACGGTTAGAAAGTCAGGACCGCTGTGCACCCTGTGTGAGCATGTGTATGAGTGCGTACCAGCGTACAGTATTAAACTGAACTCATTGACCGCCTGACCTGCTTGACATTCCGCCAGGGCAGCAGGCAGTCTGGCCACCACAGCGGCATGGCTGCGGGATCGTCCCAGCGCAGCTGGGTCCGGCCAGTGACCAACTTGAGCAGGTCCGGCACAAACCGGCGCAATTCGTTAATTGGCATGTCCTCTAATTGTACCCGACGGCCTTTAACTATCGGCTCGGGCAGCTGCAGTATCGGCTGCGGCCCGGCCTCGGAGGCTGAGGCAACGGTAGCTGCGTCGGCCGATAGAGTCGACAGCGACTCGCGCGTCAGAGCCTCAATGTCGGGCCCAAGCAGACGGAGGTGGCTGCGCAGCGGTTCGCTTCCGGCCACCCTCAGCCGCCACTGGAATGCGTCGTCGTCGTTGTCATCGCCGTAGATTTCGCTGATGCTGCCGCCACCGCCGCCGTCGCCTCCTCGATGACGCGGCCGACGCTCCAGCATGACAACGGCGCACAGGCGCACCGTGGCGCCATCGTCGGCGCCGCTGCAAGTCAGCAGGCTGGCCCGACGGGCGAGATCGCGAAACGACCCGGAGGCGGCTTCGCTGTCGTTTTTCTGCCGACGACGGGCTGCGACTCTACAGCGCCGTTTGGCAGCGCCGCCGACCTCAGCAACCAACGGACGCTTAGACTGAAGATGCGGGATATTCAATGCGAGTGCCTGATTACACTCGGAGTTTGAAAACCTAAACATTTTAAAACTGAGTTGCTCTCATTTTAGACTGAGACTAGACACAGTGAGATAGATAGTAGAGAGACTGAGACTAGACACACTGGATAGATAGTAGAGAGACTGTGAGACTAGGCACACTGGATAGATAGTAGAGAGACTGAGACTAGACACACTGGATAGATAGTAGAGAGACTGTGAGACTAGACACACTGGATAGATAGTTGAGAGACTGTGAGACTAGACACACTGGATAGATAGTAGAGAGACTGAGACTAGACACACTGGATAGATAGTAGAGAGACTGAGACTAGACACACTGGATAGATAGTTGAGAGACTGTGAGACTAGACACACTGGATAGATAGTTAAGAGACTAAGACTAGACACACTGGATAGATAGTTGAGAGACTGTGAGACTAGACACACTGGATAGATAGTAGAGAGACTGAGACTAGACACAGTAAGATAGATAGTAGAGACTGAGACTAGACACAGTAAGATAGATAGTAGAGACTGAGACTAGACACAGTAAGATAGATAGTAGAGACTGAGACTAGACACAGTAAGATAGATAGTAGAGACTGAGACTAGACACAGTAAGATAGATAGTAGAGACTGAGACTAGACACAGTGAGATAGATAGTAGAGACTGAGACTAGACACAGTAAGATAGATAGTAGAGACTGAGACTAGACACAGTGAGATAGATAGTAGAGACTGAGACTAGACACAGTAAGATAGATAGTAGAGACTGAGACTAGACACAGTAAGATAGATAGTAGAGACTGAGACTAGACACAGTAAGATAGATAGTAGAGACTGAGACTAGACACAGTAAGATAGATAGTAGAGACTGAGACTAGACACAGTAAGATAGATAGTAGAGACTGAGACTAGACACAGTAAGATAGATAGTAGAGACTGAGACTAGACACAGTAAGATAGATAGTAGAGACTGAGACTAGACACAGTAAGATAGACAGTAGAGAGACTTAGACCAGACACAGTGAGATCGACAGCAGAGACCGTGCCGGAACCCAATATTGTCTCATATGCAATAGAAACAAAAAATTAGAATCAAGATAAATTAATTGTTTTATATTTTGTACTGAAATCTTCTATTTAACTGAAACAAGGCAGACAATAATAACACAGAAAATATGCAGCAATAAAAGAGCAGACAATACTATAACAGCTATAAAATCGAAAGCAAAACTTCTACAGTAAAGAAACGGGCGGAGATATGGCAGAAGCAGTCAGCCAATAAGCTTTAAATAGCTCAATAAAAAAGAGCCATTAGCTTAGCTAAAAGAAAATCTACAAAGAGCATTCTATTCGTAAATGAACAATTTCTCGAATAATAAATTACAATCGAATGACTTCAATCTTTGTTAAGTTAAGTGGATCAGGTTAGATTATAAATTGGAATGCAAACAGCTATAAATCACTCTGTCTTTACTGAATCGTTTATTAGTGCACTTTTAATATCAGTTAATGACAGAAAGAACAATACGATTTGAATTGTTAAATTGCTAGATTTCAAAGGGCCTATCAACTTAAGCTCATAGAGTGGAGTCCTTAATTTCCCCTTGCTTGTTCTCTAACATCTCAGGTTCAATTTTTGTAACTGTTTTGCCAAATCCAGCTTCCTGGTGTCACTGTGAGCAGGATGACGTATCATTTGTGTACATAGGTTACTCGGGCTCCACTTTTTGAGCTTAAGTTGACAGGCCCTTTATTTTTATCCTGGTTACTGCAGAGCGGGCGTTTTATTAGCTGTGCGCTTCACAACCTCGAAATTTCACAAGCTAAGAACTTCACAAGTTCAAAAAGTTTCGCAAGCTCAAAATTCTATTAAAACTTGAAATTTCAAACAAACGGTAGCTCTCAATTTAAACATTCAACGCGAGTTTATAGGCTAATTAAAGCTACTTAGTTTTCTAAGTTCGAATCGCTTAACACGCCAGCCTTCGGTGCAGACAGACAATTGCTTAGTCTACAGTTCTAACAACAGCAAGAAGTACATAAGAGCACGAAAGCTGAGAAATGCAATAAAAAGCACACACACACACACACACCCAAAGCTAAGAACAATATTTAGCAGCAACATTAGGCACTGATAATTAGTTAACGGACAGAAAATTGACTCGAAGAGTTGTTAAATTATCAATCAATTTGAATGCAATTAATCAATCACACGTATTGGGACCTGACTTCTGAGATTTGCTTCTTCTATTAACCTGTAATTTCATGTGCTAAATACACAGCCTTGGCTGGAAACTACAAACAGTTAGGAATTATACTGGACTCCTAGATAGAAGCTACACAATTTGGCACAACGCATAGACGCAGTAAGAAAGAAAATCATCTAGGAAATACTACTTATGTCAGTAGTACACATAAATCAATCAGACTATTGGTTGTAATCCAATATTACCAATACACACAGGGAACCAATGTAAAACAGGCAAATACTTATCAAGTACGTGCAATTAAAATACAGGTAATTAAAAACCGCGCTAAACAATGCGATTATTTTACAGGAAACTAGAGTTAGCTAAAAGACATCTAGTAATAAAGTAGTAATCATGAGACAAATAAAAGCAGAAAGATTACTTAAATTAGCCAGACAGAAAGTCTTCAGTTATTTTTAGAACTAAATTAACAAAAATTATCACCTTCTAAACTTTCGAGTTTAAAATAAAGGAAGCGACAGCGACTTTCTAAACAAAATATCAGCTGCTTCTAGCATGGCTGTTTCTCGGCCCGAGTTTTGTCTATGGTACAAACCCACTTTTTGCTATATCGGTTTAGAGCAGGGGTCGGCCAACTCTTGTTTACCTTAAGAGTCATATAAAATGGCTGCAAGCCAGGCAAAATAGAGAGCCAGAATAAGAGAAGAGGAAACAAAAGGTAAGATGAGATGACATATAAAAGGATAAAGAGGAGAGTAGAGAGAAGAGGTAACACAAAGTAAAATAAGATGAGAGATAAAAGGATAAAGAAGAGGATAGAAGACAGAGAGGGGAGAGGAGAGGGGGGAGATGAGAGGAGAGGAGAGGAGAGACGAGGGGAGATGAGAGAGAAGAGACAAAGCATGAGTGGGCCGGATTGATTTTGTGAAGCTCCAAAGGACCCCCGAGTGCCGTATAGAGAGAGGCCGACCCCTGGTTTAAAGAACACAGTGGCATTACTACCAGCGCACGTTTTTCCCGTCAAAAAGGCGACACTTTTTGTCAATTTAGTGTTGAAAATAGCTCGTACTTACAGTTTTGCTAGTGTGAGTGTGGCATCCTTTACTTCTATTGTCCATAATAATCAATGAAATAAAAGACGAGAACTTTGGCATTTTGCCAGCCACGAGCATTTGCACTACTCAGAAAAAAATTAATATCAGTACTAAGAAGGAGAAATCGTATGTTAGTTTCTTTGCATAGAATTTGGCAATTACCTGGTAGTATTTATTTGACTAAATTTGGGGCCTAGGGATGCTACAGACCGGGTCGCATCTCGGCTTTGCGCACTACTAGCTCAGTTTTGTAAGCCGGGAACAGGCCATTCCTGCCTAGCCGCCTGCTCTGGCCAAGACTGTAGCCGTCCCAATGGTTGCCAGCCAGACCTATCACATCGCCTGGGCTCAGGTCCAGCTCCGATGAGTCGCGAGCTTTGTGCGCAAATCTGGCCGTCACCTCTAGGGGCAACTGGCCACCGAAATAGTACACATCGTCTAGGGAGTGAAAGCGGTCAGAGGAGTCGTCGCGGCCAACCTTGCAATGTTTTTAGTTGGTTGGATTGGAAATAAACTATTTTTCAAGGCTAGGCGATGGATGGCTATGCTGTGACATAGGAAGTGCAGTGCGTACCAGCTTTGAAAACCTTGGGTACGGATTATTAAAACTGGTGTGATCTAGGGCAGGAGTGATTCCTAATTGTTTGACCGGGTACAGGTGTGACCGGATACAGGTGTGACAGAGGTAAGGTGTGACTGGAGACAGGTGTGACTGGGGATAGGTGTGACTGGGGACAAGTATGACTGGGGATAGGTGTGACTGGGGACAGGTGTGATCGGGGACAGGTGTGATCGGGACAGGTGTGATCGGGGACAGGTGTGATCGGGGACAGGTGTGACCGGGTACAGGTGTGACCGGATACAGGTGTGACCGGAGACAGGTGTGACCGGGTACAGGTGTGACCGGATACAGGTGTGACCGGATACAGGTGTGACAGGGGAAAGGTGTGACTGGGGACAGGTGTGGCTGGGGACAAGTGTGACCGAGGATAGGTGTGACTGGGGACAGGTGTGAAAGGGGATAGATGTGACCAGGGATAGGTGTGACTGACCGAGGATAGGTGTGTGACCGGAGACAGGTGTGACCGAGGATAGGCGTGACCGAGGATAGGTGTGACCGGGGACAGGCGTGACCGGGGACAGGTGTGGTCGGGAACGCCTGGTAATCTAAAACCTCGAACAAAGCTTACTAGTAGTCCAGTTCCCCTCTAAAACATCGCAGCCTCTCACCTGCATCAGTTCGTACGCCAGTCGGCACACCTGAGAAGAGAACGTGCACACCAGATAATCAGTTTTGCTAAGCAACAACACGTCGCTAATAACGCCGCGCAGTCCGCCGTCGGAGTATCGGTCTCGAACGCTGGCAGATCTGGAGCTGGACGTGTCAGACAGAAACGTATAGGCCGGGTAACGTCTGGCGGCTTCGTTTAACAAATTGGCATCGTCTGTGGCCAGAAGGACGCGCATCTTGTCCGGCCGGCCGTGGCGCAGTTCGTACGTCTTGTAGAACTCTTCTACCCAGACCATGTACTCGCTGATGTCGTGGAACGCCGCTTCGCTGCCGATTTTGTCGGTACGTCTGACCTGAATGAGCGGCGGTAAGTCGAGAGGTCATTCTTGATATCTGATCATTCCGAGGTCATTCCTGATCTGATCATTCTGAAGTCATTTCATTGGTGATCTGGTTAGTAATTCTGAGGTCATTCCTGATCAGATCATTTTGAGGTCATTCTTGATCTCATCATTTTGGAGCCATTTCCCATCTGTTCATCCACAATCAGTTCATAGTTAATCTGACTATTCTGCTCAAACCCAATCTGACCCATTCTGCTCAAACCCAATCTGACCCATTCTGCTCATACCCAATGTGACCCGATCTGCTCATACCCAATGTGACCCGATCTGCTCAAACCCAATCTGACCCATTCTGCTCAAACCCAATCTGACCCATTCTGCTCATACCCAATGTGACCCGATCTGCTCATACCCAATGTGACCCGATCTGCTCATACCCAATGTGACCCGATCTGCTCATACCCAATCTGACCCGATCTGCTCATACTCAATCTGACTCATTCTGTTCATACTCAATCTGACCCGATCTGCTCATACTCAATCTGACCCGATCTGTTCATACCCAATCTGACCCGATCTGCTCATACCCAGTCTGACTCATTCTGCTCATACTCAATCTGACTCATTCTGCTCATACTCAATCTGACCCGATCTGCTCATACTCAATCTGACCCGATCTGCTCATACTCACTCTCACACATTCGCCAAACACCGGCTCATTTGAGCAGCAGCTCACCTGAACGCCAACAATAGGCTTGGCAAATCCCAATCGAATCGCATTATCGTCCAGCTGGCGTTGAAACGCGGCGTTAGGCCGCATAATATAGTTTAATAAAACGCCGGCAAACCAAACAAACGGATTTCCGTGCAGTCCGGACAGCTCCTCGTACAGATCGGCCGGTATCGCCTGCGGCAAGTAGGGCGGCTTGTGCGCCATGGCGTCAATGATGGGTACTTCGACTAGCTGAGCGTCCTCGGCTCCTGTGGCTGGAAAGGATGGGATATTTCTGAGAGGCTGTCGTAGGTGCGGGATTTCTGCGCGTCATCAATACATAATTTGCGTCAAGATCAACAATAGTAATGTGCAGATTAATAATTATATCATACATACATGGCGATTGGATTACCCGAGTCAATATCCATGAAGAGTGTGAAATACCCAAATGAACACGTGAATAAACAAGTGAACATCTACCTGTGAAGAGTGTGAATAAACAAGTGAACATCTACCTGTGAAGAGTGTAAATAATCAAGTGAACATCTACTTGTGAAGAGTGTGAATAATCAAGAGAACATCTACCTGTGATTAGTGTGAATAATGAAGTGAACATCTACCTGTGAAGAGTGTAAATAATCAAGTGAACATCTACTTGTGAAGAGTGTGAATAATCAAGAGAACATCTACCTGTGATTAGTGTGAATAATGAAGTGAACATCTACCTGTGAAGAGTGTAAATAATCAAGTGAACATCTACTTGTGAAGAGTGTGAATAATCAAGAGAACGTCTACCTGTGATTAGTGTGAATAATGAAGTGAACATCTACCTGTGAAGAGTGTGAATAAACAAGTGAACATCTATTTGTGAAGAGTGTAAATAAACAAGTGAACATCTATTTGTGAAGAGTGTGAATAAACAAGTGAACATCTATTTGTGAAGAGTGTGAATAATCAAGTGAACATGTACCTGTGAAGAGTGTGAATAAACAAGTGATTATCTACTTGTGAAGAGTGTGAATGATGAAGAACACCTGTGAAGACTGTGACTACTAAGAATGAGCAGATTAATGATGTCAATATTCGACGAAGCAATAAATGATCATAAAAATAGCTGGTACTAAAAATACGTGTATGAATACACTAATGCCGCAGTTATTAGGGAAAATGCTTACTAGCTCTCTAGAATAAAAATCACACCCTCCGCCGCAGAGCATGACGCACGAACCAAGTGGAGCAAGAGAGAGAGAGAGAGAGAGAGAGAGAGAGAGAGAGAGAGAGAGAGAGAGAGAGAGAGAGAGAGAGAGAGAGAGAGAGAGAGAGGCTTAGAAGAGCTGCTTGCCATCGTTCGCTTCACAGGATAAGGAAATTGATTTTGGCACGGCAACGCAAATCAAGTGGAGAAGCCGCCCCCGCGGAATTGTGTCAGCTCAGCCTCAAGCTTCTCAGTCGTGGGATTTTTAACCCCTAAAAGTAATCCCAACTCGGGCAAATTGATGCATTTGACAGGCGAAATTGTTTCTATTTCTATAAAATATATAACCATGTATTATATAATCTAATTAAAAGGCCTACCGAGATACAGTTTTGCATAAAATACATTATTTTAAGCCAGCTTTACTACTAAGGCCCAACCCAAGTGGAATGAATAGCATTGAACAATTTCATCTAATTTGTGCTCGTCTTGCCTTGAATTTTAATCTGCAACAAATTTCGTTAAGCCAAAGTGCACACGTCGAAGAGAGGCATCGAAAAAAACCAGGAGAAGCTGAGAAGGGTCACAGGGGCATGGAAGAGAGGGGTCAGATAGACATGGAAGAGAGGGGTCAGATAGATATGGAAGAGAGGGGTCAGATAGACATGGAAGAGAGGGGTCAGATAGACATGGAAGAGAGGGGTCAGATAGACATGGAAGAGAGGGGTCAGATAGACATGGAAGAGAGGGGTCAGATAGATATGGAAGAGAGGGGTCAGATAGACATGGAAGAGAGGGGTCAGATAGACATGGAAGAGAGGGGTCAGATAGACATGGAAGAGAGGGGTCAGATAGACATGGAAGAGAGGGGTCAGATAGACATGGAAGAGAGAGAGGGGTCAAATAATCATGAGAGGGGTCCGATAGACATGGAAGAGAGGGGTCAGATAGACATGGAAGAGAGGGGTCATATAATCTTGGAAGAGAGGGGTCAGACAATCATGAGAGGGGTCAGACAATCATGAGAGGGGTCAGAGAAAGTCAGTACCGATAGCTAAATGAACAGAATCAACCAAAAGCAAGGCACAAAAGGAAGCAAAAAAGCCCTAGCAACTCACAGCCCCACTGCTTGGCGCCAGCCGAGCCCCGCTCTGTGCAAGTTTTACTCAGCGGCTCAAACACGGAGGTCCATCCGCCCCTAGAATAGCGCCAATTGACGCTGTCCAACACGAAGGTGCGGCCAGTGGCGTAGGCAAGGGTCATGCAATAAAGCACGTGATGCGCCTGGCAACCAAAACCGCAGCCTTTATTTAGATTGCAAATTAACTTTTTAGCCGATTGGCACTGCTGAGGATTCTGCAGTTTGACAATCCGATTGACCAGCTCCGTTTGCAGGCGGGAAAGTCGACGGCGACGCCAATCGGCAGCTCCGCCAGCTTCGGCGAGAGCTTCGCCCTCGACGCCGACTAGTCGAATAATTTCGTTGACAGACTCGGCCAGGCCCTCTAGACGGCCGTCGATCTCGCTGGCTGACGGTCGCTTCTCCGAGAGCTCCTTGCGCAGCTTGGCCAGCTGGCCGTTGAGCATGAAGCGCACCTCCCGGATGCCGTCTTGAACCCGCCGGCGCAGCCGCTCGTGACCCCAGTCGAGCCTGGGCGCAGCCATTGAATCGCCGTTGCGGCTGGCTGTAGCAAATTGGCCGCCTATTGATGAAGCCGGCAGCTGAGAACTGAGCGCTGAGTGCCTTAATCTGAGTAGCTCCTCGTACATCGGCCTGAGGGGGGCCGGTGGTGAGATAAATTGGGTAACTCCAGGAAGCGATTAACCTGGTTATATTAGAAATTTTGGGGTGAATAGAAAGCGAAAGTGAGAGTTCACACGAAGAGACAGCTAAATGAGAGGCCGGTGACACAGAGAGACAGGTAGATTAAAGAGGCTGCACTGAGAGAGAGAGAGAGACAGGTAGATTAGAGAAGCTGTACTGAGAGAGAGAGACAAGTAGATTAGAGAGGCTGCACTGAGAGAGAGAGAGAGACAGGTAGATTAGAGAGGCAGCACTGAGAGAGAGACAGGTAGATTAGAGAGGCAGCACTGAGAGAGAGACAGGTAGATTAGAGAAGCAGCACTGAGAGAGAGACAGGTAGATTAGAGAGGCAGCACTGAGAGAGAGACAGGTAGATTAGAGAGGCAGCACTGAGAGAGAGACAGGTAGATTAGAGAGGCTGCACTGAGAGAGAGACAGGTAGATTAGAGAGGCTGCACTGAGAGAGAGACAGGTAGATTAGAGAGGCAGCATTGAGAGAGAGAGGCAGGTAGATTAGAGAGGCAGCACTGAGAGAGAGACAGGTAGATTAGAGAGGCAGCACTGAGAGAGAGACAGGTAGATTAGAGAGGCTGCACTGAGAGAGAGACAGGTAGATTAGAGAGGCAGCATTGAGAGAGAGAGGCAGGTAGATTAGAGAGGCAGCACTGAGAGAGGGACAGGTAGATTAGAGAGGCAGCACTGAGAGAGAGACAGGTAGATTAGAGAGGCAGCACTGAGAGAGAGACAGGTAGATTAGAGAGGCTGCACTGAGAGAGAGATACAGGTAGATTAGAGAGGCTGCACTGAGAGAGAGATACAGGTAGATTAGATAGAAGCTGTACTGAGAGAGAGACAGGTAGATTAGAGAGGCAGCACTGAGAGAGAGACAGGTAGATTAGAGAGGCAGCACTGAGAGAGGGACAGGTAGATTAGAGAGGCAGCATTGAGAGAGAGACAGGTAGATTAGAGAGGCAGCACTGAGAGAGAGACAGGTAGATTAGAGAGGCAGCACTGAGAGAGAGGCAGGTAGATTAGAGAGGCTGCACTGAGAGAGAGATACAGGTAGATTAGAGAGGCTGCACTGAGAGAGAGATACAGGTAGATTAGATAGAAGCTGTACTGAGAGAGAGACAGGTAGATTAGAGAGGCAGCACTGAGAGAGAGACAGGTAGATTAGAGAGGCAGCATTGAGAGAGAGAGGCAGGTAGATTAGAGAGGCAGCACTGAGAGAGGGACAGGTAGATTAGAGAGGCAGCACTGAGAGAGAGACAAGTAGATTAGAGAGGCAGCACTGAGAGAGAGACAGGTAGATTAGAGAGGCAGCACTGAGAGAGAGACAAGTAGATTAGAGAGGCAGCACTGAGAGAGAGACAGGTAGATTAGAGGCAGCACTGAGAGAGAGACAGGTAGATTAGAGAGGCAGCACTGAGAGAGAGACAGGTAGATTAGAGAGGCAGCACTGAGAGAGAGACAGGTAGATTAGAGAGGCAGCACTGAGAGAGAGACAGGTAGATTAGAGAGGCAGCACTGAGAGAGAGACAGGTAGATTAGAGAGGCTGCACTGAGAGAGAGACAGGTAGATTAGAGAGGCAGCATTGAGAGAGAGAGGCAGGTAGATTAGAGAGGCAGCACTGAGAGAGAGACAGGTAGATTAGAGAGGCAGCACTGAGAGAGAGACAAGTAGATTAGAGAGGCAGCACTGAGAGAGAGACAGGCAGATTAGATAGAAGCTGCACTGAGAGAGAGACAGGTAGATTAGAGAGGCAGCACTGAGAGAGAGACAGGTAGATTAGAGAGGCAGCACTGAGAGAGAGACAGGTAGATTAGATAGAAGCTGCACTGAGAGAGAGACAGGTAGATTAGAGAGGCTGTACTGTGAGAGAGACAAGTAGATTAGAGAGGCAGCACTGAGAGAGAGACAGGTAGATTAGAGAGGCAGCACTGAGAGAGAGACAAGTAGATTAGAGAGGCAGCACTGAGAGAGAGACAGGTAGATTAGAGAGGCTGCACTGAGAGAGAGACAGGTAGATTAGAGAAGCTGCACTGAGAGAGAGACAGGTAGATTAGAGAGGCTGCACTGAGAGAGAGACAGGTAGATTAGAGAAGCTGCACTGAGAGAGAGACAGGTAGATTAGAGAGGCTGCACTGAGAGAGAGAGAGAGGCAGGTAGATTAGAGAGGCTGCACTGAGAGAGAGACAGGTAGATTAGAGAGGCTGCACTGAGAGAGAGACAGGTAGATTAGAGAAGCAGCACTGAGAGAGAGACAGGTAGATTAGAGAAGCTGTACTGTGAGAGAGAGACAGGTAGATTAGAGAGGCAGCACTGAGAGAGAGACAAGTAGATTAGAGAGGCAGCACTGAGAGAGAGACAGGTAGATTAGATAGAAGCTGCACTGAGAGAGAGACAGGTAGATTAGAGAGGCTGTACTGTGAGAGAGACAAGTAGATTAGAGAGGCAGCACTGAGAGAGAGACAGGTAGATTAGAGAGGCAGCACTGAGAGAGAGACAGGTAGATTAGAGAGGCAGCACTGAGAGAGAGACAGGTAGATTAGATAGAAGCTGCACTGAGAGAGAGACAGGTAGATTAGAGAGGCTGCACTGAGAGAGATACAGGTAGATTAGAGGCAGCACTGAGAGAGAGACAGGTAGATTAGAGAGGCAGCACTGAGAGAGAGACAGGTAGATTAGAGAGGCAGCACTGAGAGAGAGACAGGTAGATTAGAGAGGCTGCACTGAGAGAGAGAGAGAGGCAGGTAGATTAGAGAGGCTGCACTGAGAGAGAGAGAGAGAGGCAGGTAGATTAGAGAGGCTGCACTGAGAGAGAGACAGGTAGATTAGAGAGGCTGCACTGAGAGAGAGACAGGTAGATTAGAGAGGCTGCACTGAGAGAGAGACAGGTAGATTAGAGAGGCAGCACTGAGAGAGAGACAGGTAGATTAGAGAGGCTGCACTAAGAGAGAGAGAGAGACAGGTAGATTAGAGAGGCTGCACTGAGAGAGAGACAGGTAGATTAGAGAGGCAGCACTGAGAGAGAGACAGGTAGATTAGAGAGGCCGCACGAAAAGAAAAAGGAAAATAAGAGGCCACATGGACAATTAAATTTAAAATATAACAGCTGAAACAGAGTCCTGAGAAGAGGGAGATCGCCAGATCGGTGAAATAGATACAAAGAGGTCATGCAGAAGAGATAATGAATAGGCAGTCAAACAGAAAATGCATGTTTAGGAAGCCACCCAAGCATCCTCATGGTTCATTTCCCCTTGCTTCGCACAAAAGATACACAGCACTACAGTAGTCAGTTCTGTCTGAAATACTCACTTTAACTGATCCGAAAACAAAACAATTTTATCTGACTGCAGCTTCAGATCGTTAATCCTTTCCCGCAAATCTTTCAGGGTCCAAGAGAAGGACTTTTCGTCTTCTGCTGGCGCCTCGAATCGTTGATTGCTCATGTAGATCAGCGCCAATGACCAGATGGCCAGACAGACAAAGATGAAATGCTTCCCAGTGAACAGCCTGAGTCGCATTGTATTACAGCTGCAACTCATCATAATTTGATTGTTAAGTAGGACTAAACTACTAAGAGAGTTTTGCGATATAGAGCGTAGTAGAAGACTATTTTTCACTTCAAGTCCTTTTCCAAACAATAAACAATGTTTCATTCTATTTAGACAGAGATTTTTGCACATAGATCCGAGTACATTTTCAGTACATTAATCTAACTTTTTGTTTTTCCTGTACTGCAAAACTGCAAAATCTTTGCGCAATAAGAAACGATATGAATGCTGAATATCAGATTGAAGAAGACGATGAATTGCTGGAAGAAGATGGAATCGATGAATTTGAAGCAGAATTCGATCAAGATATCATGAAACAGCAGCCTCGGCAGTGCACTATTGTTTAAGCAACAGTGACAGAGACCGTATCATCAGCGCTGCTAATCGTGGGGATGACTTGTGGAACTGGCGCGCCAACTTGGAGTCAAGAGGTCAATAGCGAACACGATTGTGAGGTCAGGGAGAGCGGAAAAGCAGCCTACGAGATTCCGGACACCATTCAGGTCAAGCAGCTTCCACCATACAGTCCATTTTTTAGTCCCGTGAAGAACTTAATCTCCTGTTGGAAGGACACTCTGAAGAGAAAACTGGCAGCAGACCAGCAAAATTTCATTGCTCCAATAGCTGAGCAGCATGGGAATCAGTCAATGGCGGCCTATTGGTGAGACATTCTGTACAACATGGTGGACAGAACTGTTGGCTGCATCTCTGTGGACAAGTGCACCAAGTGGTTCAACCATGTGTTTACATACATCCCTCACTGTCTTGGTGGACAGGCAATTGATGGTTAGGTGTCTCAAGTTAGCCAACTGAAATTGCCTTGTTCCTGTTTTATTTTCATTTTACTCTTATGTTTGTCAATATGTTGTGTTTTATCCCTTTGTTGAAATAGAATGTAACAAATTGTTTTTTGGAATTTCAAATCTGCATATGCATGTCACTTGGGGACAATTTTGGCCACAGACAGTCTGAATAAAAATAGAAGGTAAAATGGTGTACTGAATTGATATAGTGGTGACAAATTAGTCATATCGAATTGTCTAGAATCCAAATAGAGCTAGTATCTACTCTATCTTCTTACCGATTGTTATTACTATCAACAATAGATAATTTATTGCTCTGTCTAGCTAATTATCTCATTTGGTCATTAGTAAAGAAGCATCTTTTCCAATAGGTATCATAAATATGATGACCCAATAGTAAAGCATTACCTTTGATATCTTCTACCTAGGACCCTATATTGCATTTCTTATAAGTAGACATATATGATAGGATAATGAAGATAATAAAATCTAGTTTTGTATCCTAAACTAGAAAGAAATTTATCTTTAAAGATAAAAGTAAAAACTTATCTATGACCAACCAACTGCTAATATAACTTATTAAAGGATTAAGGCAGTTAAAGTTAAAATGCATTCTTAGTCAATAATTTTGTTTGAAATTTATAAAAGTTTAATACTCTTAGCACTAAACAACTTTTTAGCCATAATACAGTGTTGGGCACCATTAATGAAAATCTTAACTTCTGTTAATAGCAAAAGCATTAGCGTTAAAACAAAAAAATCTTAACTTTTTAACTCCTAAGTTAACTGAAAGTTAACTGATAATCATTAATAAGCGTTAATCTGTTAAAGTTAACACAGAAAATACGGAAATCTTGCATGTTTTTTCCAAAACAGACTTCGTATTGCATGTCTTTGCTATTCCATCTTTTTAGCGAAACACAGAGGTCATCTAAGCAATTTGAAAGCTAAAAAAGTAATAAATAATCATTTTTAAAACTTGCATGCATAATACTACTAAAAGTAAAGCATATGGTAAAAAGAGTAACTTATTTTATTTGAAACTTAAAAAGCTAATAGCAAGAAATTCATAATTAAATATGCATAGGAAGGTTGTTTCAGTACCATTAGCAGGTGCAGCAAAAAGTTGCGAAAGATTGGGACAGAAGTGAATCAAAGCGATTGATGCTCACGTGCAAGAAATAAAGTTTCACACTATTTTAATTCATTATTTCAAAGTTTATTTGTAAGAAGTTATTAATTACATGGACGTCTGTATGATCATTGTCATAAATAAAGAGATTATATTTAGGCATATAGGTAAGCTCAAATACATTTGTAATGTTTAAATTTCTTGTAAGACTTATATTTTTTGTTCCTTCTTTGTGTCTTTGGTCATTGACATAGACACTACCATTAACGATGAATTTATCATTAATTCACAAAATTTTTAACATAAATTCGTTAATCCATTAGTTAAAAATCATAACGACAGTCCGTTAACGTTAATGAAAAATCTTAATGCTTATTAATGCTTATTAACGGATTAACGCTTATTAATGGACTGGTGCCCAACACTGCCATAATATATATATATTCATTGAAAAAATTTTTATTTAATAATGCAAGTTTGATGAAAATTGGTTGAGCCATTTGTATTAGTTAACATGTTTAAATTTTTTCCTGTAGACCCTTAGTTAGACTTTTATGATTGCCTTTTCCTACTCTTCCCAATTCTTCAATAAGCATATATATATATATATATATATATATATAGACCTACTAGACCCTTCCCCTTGATATCTAAGAATCTTATCATTATATTATAGATACTATCACCATCATTATACTTTTAGTTTTATATAACATATATAGTTTAAATTGAGTTTTATTATATAAATAAGTTTAACCAAAACATTTTTAAAAAAGCATCCAATATTCCAATGTAGAGTTTTTATTACTATTAAAGTGATATAGATTACTATATTTATAACTATTAACAATGAAATTCTGTGCATTATAAATCTATACCTCTGTATACATATTTAGCATAGGTAATCCATGGCACAGTCTTTAACAAATTGAATTGGCTCATATAAAGGCCACTTTCCTAAGTAAAAGAATAGCAACATTTTGTCTTCATTTTGTCTTAATATAATATCATAAGTGTCTAATGTAATAATAATATAATAAATAAATATATCGAGGTAATACAGATAGCCCTAGACAGATCTATAGGAAATATATTTAAATGTATACTACTACTATATCAATAAAGCCTTAAGCCTTAAACCTTGAAGGTATAAAATTAAGAGGTAGAATTGGATCTTAATCAAACTGATACTAAAACTCTAAATATCTTTTCTAAAATATTACGATTCTAGAAAAATTATAATCCTAATCCTATAGTCAGGAAGTCAGGTCAAGACAATTACTATTTTTAGAGAATTTTCCCATGCAAAAATGGATTTTCGACTCAAAATTTCTTGCACAGATGCTGCGGAGAGCAGGATATCAGGATGCCGGGCATACACATTGCAGGCGTAGCTAGCAAGGTAGATAGACTTGGGACTTGTTCTAAAGGGCAAAAGCTGAGACAAAGTTCTCTATAATTTGGCATGGAAAGATATTAAATTTTACAGGAACATACAAGTTAAAAACGCGTGCCACGCACGAATTTTTTTACAGGTGTTAAAGAACAAAAATCAGCATGATTTTAAAAAAATAAATACACAAAAATATGTATTTTAGCAATATAACCTATTTTATTGCAAAATTTTTTATTTAAAAAAAGTTACTTTGTTATAATGATAATTGTGGAACATACTAATATATTTAACTTTATAAAATGCCTTGCATTTAAAAAATAGTGCTTCTGAATTTACCTTCGACATTTTTTTTTGTATTTACATCAGGTATCGGCTTAAATTTTTGCGATTTACAAGTTTTATTTACGATTAATTCCGTTCCTCAGTGTCTCTGATCTGAGACTTCCATTACCTTTAAGAGTTGTCTCCTTACATTGCAGAGTTATAAGTCAAGTCAAATTTAGATAGAAGAAAACGTGGATTGTAATACAAAAAAATTGTTTCGTCGACTTCTATAACTGTATTAAAATGGTAGGAGCATTACGTATAAGCAACTGTTAACTGGTGGCACAAAGAACATGTGTAGCCATTTGAAAATCTTATTGTCTTCATTTTCAGATGCACTATATGCTTCTATTCAGTCGACAAGGGAAATTGCGTCTCCAAAAATGGTATACATCTCACTCGGAGAAAGCTAAAAAGAAGATAATTCGCGATGTGATGACCATGGTGCTTGCGCGGAAGCCCAAGATGTGCGCCTTTATTGAGTGGAAAGATTTAAAGATTGTGTATAAAAGGTGAGGCAGAAAAGAGATGATTTTTGTATATTTTTCATCTTCACGGCAAAATTTAATTAATTTCAGATATGCCAGTTTGTACTTTTGCTGCGGCATCGAGCAGCAGGACAACGAGCTTCTCTGCTTGGAAATTATTCATCGCTATGTTGAACTGTTGGACAAATACTTTGGCAGTGTAAGCGTGAAACGTTTGCATTTTTACATCCTTTTTAATTGATATATTTTATATAAATTCTTATAATATAAGTTCCATAGCAACATGCAATAAATTATGCGCAGGTGTGCGAGCTGGACATCATATTTAATTTCGAGCGGGCCTACTTCATGCTAGACGAATTCATGCTGGCTGGCGAGGTTCAGGAGACCAGCAAGAAGAATGTGCTGAAAGCAATTGCTGCGCAAGATCTCCTGCAAGAAGTACGTGTTTGAAATAAGAATTTAAAATCAGATTATCAAAAGTATACGTGCCAGCTGGGACTCTTCCTATGCACGAGAAGCCAGTTTGTTATAATGGATTGTCAACTGTCTTTCACAATTGCTTGAGAAAGTTTTAAACTACTGGCGTATATTATTCAGCTAAAAGAACTCTTAGAATTTCCGAATTAAAATTTTCAGGAATGCGACGAGCCGAAATCGCTGCTAGAGGAACTGGGAGTCATCAGCACCGGGCTTGAATGATCAAATTATTTCACAATGATACTTTGATTGACAGCTGCACCGACACAATTATATCCATGACTAATGCTCTTGCAGTTGCATTACCATTTTTTTATCATTAGTAGCCCTTTTTACAATTACTTTTTTAAGTCTTCCCTCTTATTCATTGTTCTTTCCCTCGCGTATTTGCTAAATTTCAGTTTACGAGTAAGCGATTATGCCACTTTATGTGGCCATGCACCACATTCCCGCAGTTTATGCGCAATACTACGCAATACTCGTATTTTGTGAAATTGTAATCTTCCTCACACAAGTTTTGCCTTAACACCTAGCCTCCTTTAAGAGTTTTTATAGTATATTTAGATTGAGTAGTTACCAGCTATTATAAATTTTCTAATTGCCTAAAAATGATGCTCACCATAAAGTCACAACAATACACTTGAGTCCGTCGCCTTGATTGCCTTAATATGTTCCGTTTCAATACGAACTATTAGCCCTTAATGAACTAAAAATTAATGATAATTTTCGCATTTAGGATTTTGTCCAACAGCTTGTCAAATATTGTGCTTAGTCAAAAATACAACTTTTCATTCAAAATTCATGCAGTAGTAGTAGTAGTAGTAGTAGTAGTAGTAGTAGTAGTAGTGGTAGTAGTATAGTAGTAGTAGTAGTAGTAGTAGTAGTAGTAGTAGTAGTAGTAGTAGTAGTAGTAGTAGTAGTAGTAGTAGTAGTGGTAGTAGTAGTAGTAGTAGTAGTAGTATTAATAGTAGTAGTGGTAGTAGTATAGTAGTAGTAGTAGTAGTAGTAGTAGTAGTATTAGTGGTAGTAGTAGTAGTAGTAGTGGTAGTAGTAGTAGTAGTGCTAGTAGTATTAATAGTAGTAGTGGTAGTAGTATAGTAGTAGTAGTAGTAGTACATCCGCGCCGGTGTTCTTCACCTGTTAATTAGCTCCTTGTAGCGCCTTCTTGGGAGTTTTCCGGGCTCTGATGGCGCACAAATTTGAGCTACTGCTCCGAGAGGCGCCTTGCCTGTGCGCGAGTCCTCATCAAAACCGTTCGTTTGACAGCGCAATGAGAGACCCGGAGGTCCTGCAGACGCTGAGAGACAACTGCAGTCAGACCAAGCCTGATCTGTAACTGTCTGCTTCAGCGCCTCCCGAATTACCAAAGAACCGCTGAAGTTTGCAAACCTGCCTGCGAGCCCGCCGTTCGCAACCATTTACTTGATGAGCTGCAAATCCAATGCTGATTCCGCCTTCATATTTTGGTTTATTTAACTGACCAAAGCTCTCCCTATCGACCATTTGATAGTTCGATTTTGTAAACAACCTGCAAAGGTTTTTAAAACTGCATGCGCATAAAATGCTTAAAATCAGCCAGTCTTACTGCCTTGCTACTTGTAGCAGTATGCTGAGTGCGTCGCCAGCTTTCTAATCGGTACACCAGCAAGCCTCTCATGCACCGTCCCGTGCTTAGCTTTGCTCCCGCTGCAGCACAGTGTTGCTATTCAATTCGCATGTTTTCAATAGAAGCATCTGTAATGAAGTCAAGTCGCTTATTCTGGAGTAAACTCAGTTGAGGCAAAACCCTCCACGCTCTGTATATTTTATAGGCCAAGGGGCACGGTGGCCCGCGCATGTACATTAACGTACGTACTGCTAACTAGGCTTACTAAACAAGCTCCACCCCTACCACGCGGCCCCACCCCATAAGTCATGACACTTTTCCCCTCTCAGAAGAAGTCCGCTCCCTATCAATCACAGCTCCAGAGTTTCGAGTAGGTCAGCTTCTCAGGTGGCCGTCGCCGCGTGCAGGCTGCAGTCCGCAGGGCGCGTCGGCTCCGGCTCCGGGTGCTCCGCGCCGGTCCCGGTCGAGTCCGCAGCTTCAGCTGGCTCGGTCCCGGCTGCTGGACCGTCAGGTTCGTCGCTCTCGACTCGCCGGCCCCGCAGTTGGTCGGCATGACGGCGCCAGATCAGGCCGTCGCTTGTTTCGACTCGGAAGCTCAGCGGCCCAGTCTGCTCGAGAACTTTTGCTGGTTGCCAGGCCGCGCATTAGGCCAGTAGTCCCTGGCCCAGGCCTCCGACCACGGCTCCTCTGGCAGCTCCCGCGACCGCCGGTCGTGCTGTCGTTTCTGGGCGGATTGCTCCTGCAGTACTCGATCCCGGGCTGACGGCCGCAGCAGGTCCATTCGAGTCCGGAGCTGCCGCTTCAGGAAGAGCTCCGCTGGTGTCCGACCGGTCGTTGGGTGCGGGCTAGCTCGGTAGCCCAGCATTCAGTTGCACAGCCGGATGTCGAGGTCCGGCTGACTGCTCTGTGACGCCTCCATGGCCATCTTGAACGACTTCACCAGCCGTTCCACCAGTCCGTTGGTCTTGGCGTGATATGGACTGCTTCTTGTGTGGCGAATTCCATTTGCTTTGCAGAAATCGCTAAATCCTTGACTGATGAATGCTGGACCGTTGTCCGATACCAGTTCTCTCGGCAGGCCCCATTGTGCAAACAACACTCGCAGCTTGCGAACCAGCTCGGCTGATTAGAGTGTTGACACGGCCTCCACATGCGGCCACTTTGAGTGCGCGTCGACTACGAGGAGAAACTGGCGGCCTCGAACCGGCCCGGCAAAGTCAACGTGGATGCGGTCCCAGGGCTGGTCTGGCCACACCCAGGGGTGCAGTGGAGCCAGCACCGGATGCAACTTAACGGATTGGCAGGCTTGGCAGCTGCTGGCAACCGACTCGATGTCAGCATCCATTCCTGGCCACCAGACGAAGGTTCTGGCGACACTTTTCATCCGGGCCATGCCGAAATGTTCCACGTGTAACTCGAGCAGAACTCCAGGTCGCAACGCTTCCGGAACCAGCACGCGAGTTCCCCAGATCACGCAGCCGTCTTCCACGCTTAGTTCTAGTCGACGACGAAAGTAGGGCTCGAGCCGCGGCGGAACCAACTCTGGCCAGCCAGTCATTATCATCCGGAGAATATCTCGAAGCTCGTCATCTCGCTTCGTTGCTGCCGCTACATCCGCCGCCGTCAATGGGAATTCGCCCGTCAGCTGACAGACCCGATCGTCGTCGTCTGGGCTGTCGTCCTTCATCTGCAGCGGCAAGCGAGACAGGCCGTCTGCGTTGCTGTGCTGAGCAGTCTTGCGGAACCGGATGCTGTACTGTAAGCTGTAAGCTGTACCCTGACAGCAGCAGTGCCCATCTCTGAAGTCGCCCTGCTGCAGTCGGGGAGATGCCAACCTTCGGTCCGAAAATCGTCGTCAACGGCTGATGATCCGTAATTATCGTGAAGCTCCGGCCGAACAGGTACTGGTGGAACCGCTTGATGGCGAACACGATGGCGAGGGCTTCTTTCTCAATTTGCGAGTAATTTCGCTCCGCTGCTGACAGCGTCCTTGAAGCAAAAGTCACCGGCCGTTCCGGGCCGTCCTCCATCGTGTGGGACAGCACCGCGCCGATGCCGACCGATGAAGCATCCGCGGCCACCACCACTGGAAGCTGCTCGTTGAAATGCGTCAGCACGCTGTCCTAACTCAGTTCTTGCTTAAGATTGTCCCAGGCTCGGTCCTCCGTCTCAGCCCACCGCCAGTCCGTCGCCTTCCTCAACAGTTGATACAGAGGAGCAACGAGCCCAGGTATTCGACTTCTTCTTGCAGAAATTTGCACTTGATTCGCTTCAGCCGCAAGCCCACCGCTCTCAGCCTGGTCAGTACCTTGCGAAGCGCTGGTGTTCACTCATTGACGGACCGGAGACCAGGATGTCATCAATGCGGCAACAGACTCCCGGCACGCCCTTCAAAAGTTTTTCCATCAGCCTCTGGCAAATCGCAGGAGCCGAACTGACGCCAAATGGCAACCTGAGGTACTCGAAAAGCCCTTTATGCGTGTTGATGGTCGTCAGCTTGCAGCTCTCTTCGTCGAGTGGAAACTGAAGATAACATTGTGACAGATCGAGTTTTGAGAACAGCTGACCCTGTCCCACCTGCTCGTAAAGCTCTTCAGGCGTAGGCAGCGGGTACTGGTCGATGTGGAGCTAAGGGTTCAACGTCAGTTTATAGTCGCCGCACAGTCGGACTGAGCCGTCTGCCTTGAGTACCGGAACCACTGGCGTACCCTTTGTTGAGCATGTCCTGGAGCTCGAGCTCCAGCTTGTCCCGCACTGCGAATGGCACGGGTCTGGCCTTGCAGAATCGAGGATGTGCGTCACTTTTAAGTCTCAGTGCGACTGTCTGATCCTTCAACTGCCCCAGGCTCTCGTCGAAAACATCAGCGAACTCCTCCAGCATCTGGTCGAGAGGCCCGCTTTTCTGCGCCGGCGCCTGGCTGATCTGGTTGGCAAACAACTGAGTCCAGTTGAGTCGCACTTTTTCCAGCCAATTGCGTCCTAGCAATGGGCAGGCTCCGGTCTGACTGGTGACCACCAGCGGCAGCTTATGATGCTGTCTTCCGTCGTAGTTGACCATGACCTCGGCTGTTCCCTTGACTTGTATTGGCTCGCCCGTCCAGGTCCGGAGTCGCAGGCGTGTTGGTGTCAGCTGAGGTCGGCCGAGCTGCTTTCACAACGACTCTGGTACGAGGCTGACGCAGGCACCGGTGTCCAGCTGCATGGTGAGGGGCTGGTCATTCACCAGCAGGCTTACGCTGATATTCTTGGCCGATGCAGTGACTTGCGAAATCCGGCCTGTTGCTGCTTCCTCCTCCTCTTCCGTTTGCATTGCGTGC
Organism: Macrostomum lignano; assembly: GCA_002269645.1. NCBI lineage: Eukaryota > Metazoa > Platyhelminthes > Macrostomidae > Macrostomum > Macrostomum lignano. The sequence goes on along the minus strand of NIVC01000302.1, from coordinate 189,623 downwards.
GCTGGTCCATTCTCTGACCGTCCGGCTTTCGTTGTACTGGAGGCTTTCTTGGCTGAGCGGCAAACTTTCTGCAGGTGTCCAAATTTCCCGCAGTTGTGGCACTTTGCGGTCCTGAAGTGGCACTGTGGCAGGCTGCCGACAGGTGGCCTTTGAATCCGCACCTGTAGCACGCCCTCGAGTCTGGCGCTACCTGCTGGATTGAGCTGACCTCTGAGCTCGATTTCCACTGCTCAGTTTCCGACTTTGGAATCTCCGCCGCGAGGGCAATTTTCTTGGCCGCATCCAGCGTGAGCTTCTCCTCCATCAGGAGTCGCTGCTGGGTCCGCTGGTCTCGAAGACTGCAGACGAAACAGTCTCGGAGAGCTTCTTCTCGAAACCCCTCGAACTCGCACGAATCGGTCAGATTCCGCAGCGCAGCCAGAAATTGAGCAGCCGTCTCTCCGTCCTTTTGTGCTCGCTTGTAGAACTTGAACCGTTCAGCGATTACTGGCTTCTTCGGTTTGAAGTACTTTTGAAGGTGCTCGGTGAGGGCGCTGTATTGCAGATAGGGATTCCAATCCCGGGATCCCGGGATTGGGGCCAAAAATCCGGGATTTGAATCCCGGGATTTTTTGGGAATCGAATCCCGGGATTTTTAATCCCGGGATTGCAAAAGTCCGGGATCGGGATCCCGGGATTTCAAGGCCTTAATCCCGGGATTGGTCCGGGATTAGAACAACCTTTCAATGCCTAAATTAGATAATTTAAAGTCTAAACGTTTATTTGAATAATAAAACATTTATTTGTTTTTGCTGTTTCTCAATGAAACGTTACACATTTGCAAAGCTCCTGTCCTAATTGAGCTAAAAATTGTTATTGTGAACTGTAAATTATAGATAATTTTAACTTTTTTTCGTTTTCCACCACGAGACGAGACTGAGGGCCTTTTCATATTGCTTGTTCTGGTTCCAGAACCAGAACCATTTTGTGAAGTATAACTTTTTGTCTCCATAACTAGAGGGAGATACGTGCTATAAAGTTTTTATTATTGAATGACAATCGCCAAAAAGAAAGTGAAAAATCGTGCAAAGTGAGGCTGTTAAGGCAGTCAAATATTAACAGAGTTTAATAGTTATACTGCTGTTTTTCTTGGAATTCCGAACCGATTCTGGTTCTGGAATCGGTAATATGAAAAGGCCCTGAGACTCTGAGAGTCGCGAGACCATGACTACTGCACGCGGCACGCCGCACAGTCCGTCTAGCTTAGGGATTCCAATCCCGGGATCCCGGGATTGGAGCCAAAAATCCGGGATTTGAATCCCGGGATTTTTTTGGGAATCGAATCCCGGGATTTTTAATCCCGGGATTGCAAAAGCACCGGGATTCCGGGATTTTGAATTCCGGGATTTCAACAGCATCGGGATTTCGGGACTATTCAATCCCGGGATTGTAAAATGTCGGGATTTTGGAATCCCTAATTGCAGATCTGTTGGCTTGGTCAGACTGCAGAGATCCCGCAGGACTGCGTAGCATCGTTCGCCAATCAATGTCAGAAACACTGCCTTCTTCTTGTCGTCGCCTTCTATGCCGTTTGCAAGCATGTAAGAGTCCATTCGCTCTTGATAGGCGTCCCAATCTTTGCCTTCTTCGTAAGGCTCTAGTTGTCCAACTGAAGCCATTCTCGTCGCCAATTGTAATGAAGTCAAGTCGCTTATTCTGGAGTAAACTCAGTTGAGGCAAAACCCTCCACGCTCTATATATTTTATAGGCCAAGGGGCACGGTGGCCCGCGCATGTACATTAACGTACGTACTGCTAACTAGGCTTACTAAACAAGCTCCACCCCTACCACGCGGCCCCACCCCATTAGTCATGACAGCATCTGCCGAAGATTGTGACTGACCCCAACTGGTTCTTGGTCCATTGCTTACAAATTTTCTTGTACATAATATGAGTCCAGTCTCGACTTCTGCCCCTTCTGATAATAGTATCCCAGAATTCTGACTATCGACTGAATTTATTAATTAGCTCTTTGCTCATTGAAGCAGCGCGTTGCGAGTTGCGACACAGATTCGGCACCAAATGCGTTGAACTGGTGGGCCGCAACAGTGCAATCCTTATTCTAGCACAATTTTTGGACAATACGGTTGCGCTCTGCCCCACTGACAAAACTTATTTAAGTGCACAGGACAGTTTGGAAGCTGAATTGGCGCGGCGCAGTCACAATTTTAGCTAGTTCGTCTTGTAGCGACTGGCTGCAAACTAGTTATGTCGCAGCATTCACTAGCCTTTCCTAGGGACTGTGTTCCGCTGCACAGCAGTCCAGTCCGCCTGATCTAGGGAGAGATGCCCTGTGCTGGGCCTAAGTGTTTACTGCCCGATCGCCCGAGCAGGCGTGCAGGTGGCCACACACAATGATTTCCCCACCCGCGTTGAAGAGGAGAAGCAGGATGACTCACCCCCTGCTCACCCGCATGCAGAGTGTAATGGCTGTCTGGAGGGAGTAAACAGGATGACTCATCCACCCAAATTTTTTTAGCACATAAAAGCACGTGACTGTGCATGCATAGAGTGAGGCATTTGACCTTGAGTCACGCCACTGTTGCCTGACAGTTTGCCTTATTTGGAAGTTGGCCTTGAATCACGCCTCTCTTGCATGACTCTGAGGTCCAAATAAGAAAGTTTCACGCGCTCATCGCATGGAACTCACGTGACTTTCGGGGCCCGCTCGGCTATAAATACGGAGCACCTGGAAGCTGTTTTTCCTCAACCGGAGTCCGCCGGCAAGGAGCTCCCCCTCTCTCATTTCAGGCTTACAGATTTTCAGATTCGCACAGCAATTGTAGGAACATCTCCGATCAACTGTCGAGACAGTTTCAGATTTGTCTTGCTCCGAGCGACTTTTTATTTATTTCAGGTTACGGATATACAAATCTTCCGACGAGTCGAGTCCGCAAACCAAGGTGGCAGCAGCCCTACCAAGTCTAAGGCTAACGTTTTAGGTTCTTCTCAGGCAAATCGATAGGTAGTACTGCGGTACTATCTAGCAACTCCCAGAGCAGCGAGTTCAATTTAGGTACAACTGACAGAACTCGGGAAGGAGCGCAACAGCCTTATTTGCGTTTTTCACATATTTGCAAGTAAAAAGTTAGCTATACTACTGTCTACCTAACAAAGGCTCTGGGCATCGTTTTAAGTCTTTTTTGTCAGAAACGCTACAGATAATTGGATTTGACGTTTATAGCATGCAGTGTTGTAGCCTAGGAGGGGGTTGCAGTAGCCTAGTAGTGATTAGAGCGTCGGGGGTTCGATTCTCGACCCACTCGGAGCAATTTGTGTCCTTGAACAAGACCACTTAACTCTGCATTGCTTCAGTTCATCCAGCTGTAAAAAATGGGTGCCAGCATTAGCTGGGGTAATTGAGGGCGTGTGGCGTGATCTACTGCGCCGTCGGCGACTCCAGCTCGCAGGCCATCTCATCCGCGCCGAGTCGTACTGCCCACAGCCGATGCAGGAGGTGCTGCTGCTCACGCTGCAGGCACCCTACCGGCGAGGTCAAGCGCGAACTCGGCGTTATGTCGACTGTCTACTAGCTAGCGCCGGCGCCCCGGACACTGCCGGTGGCGCGGCCTTTGTTCGCGCCCAAGCCATGAAGCGCGCCCTGTGACGCTGACTTTTGCCATCCTGACAGCGTATTTTGTTGTTGTTGTTATATGAGTATGATTCTTATAACCCACAAGTCTAGCTTAGAGCACCAAGCAGACAAGATCGCAAACAGTTCACTTCTTCTGTGTTCTCTGGATCTTTTATTTCTTTCTTCAAATTAAATTGTCAATTGAGTTATACAAGATGCCGACGAAGTGTTGCGTTCCAGGCTGCACCAGCAACTACAAAAGCGGTAAAAGGTGCACCGTGTATACTTTTCCGAAAGAAGAGGCTGAAATTGACTCCTCGATAAAGGCTTTCACCATTGCTTCTATATAAATATAAATATTTTGTCGGAACACATGCATATAAAAAGCTTTATTCATTAGACTTTAATTTCTATTCATGTATTATACACATTGCTTCAAATAGCAAAAAGGCCACTAAAACCATAGACACACACATTCAAATCGGCCTTTTAGAATTCTGTCAATATTTCCAAGTGTAACGTCCTGTGTTCTTAAGTAGTCCTTGGTAATCAGTTGTTATTATTATTACTATTCATACTACTTAAAATTGCGTCAATACACAGAATGTACGATCCTGGTCCGCACTTACGCATGCAGTTTCTTCCAGATTATCTGAATTGAAATTTCAGAAAATCATAGATTTGCGAGTTTACAAACTGAGAAGAGAAGGTCAAGAACAGAAAATAACCCTTCAAACAATTTTGTAACTTGTAGGTGACAATTTTTTCAAACTAGAATCCAAACATAGCATAAAATCAAGTCCGCGCTGACAACTAAAACTCTTTGACGCCTCGCGCACATGCCAGTGTCCCACGAACTTTTTTGAACTCTACACAATTTAGTAGCCTAAAAACCAAGGAAAATCTACACTGCATGCCAGAGTTCGATTCGCAGCCAGGTGACCTCGGACAACCAATTAATTGACAAGTTTGACAGGGCCGTGGGCGAAGCAGGAGTGTCCGAGACAGCGTCACCTGCAGCGGCACAGCGGTATTATAAATAAAGGCACGGCTGGCGGAGTCAAAACCATATTCATCAACTAACTAGAACAAGCCTTCCACATCAGCGCCAAAGCACACAACAGCACAGCCATGTACAAGATCGTCTGCCTGTTCGCTCTCGTGGCCTTCGCCGCCGCCTCCTACACCCCTGAGCAGAAGAATGAGGTCATTAACGACATCATTCACGAGGTCGTGCCCGTGCTGAGCATCGACACCAACTGCCTGAAGCAGAACGGCATCAGCTCCGCGACCTGCCTGATCTCCAACCTGATCACCTGCTTCTTCTCCGGCGGCACCAACATCAGCAAGCTGGCCACCTGCCTGGCCAGCAAGTGCGGCGGCAGCGCCATCCAGATCATCAGCTGCATCAAGCTGTAAAATAGTTCGAATAAGCCGAACTGTCCTGTGCTAAATAAACAAACGCGATCAAGACTTGTTTGGCGTTTGATCGGAGGCACCGATTAAAACAAAAACATTTGTGTTTGTTATTTGCATACTTCTCTTCCTGCTAGAAGCTTCGTTTTTATAGTACTGGTAGCAATCTACTTAAGAGATGAGCCCATAGGATAGTTAATAATATTATGAGATCCTATCCTATTCTCCGGGAATTGAGATAGAATTCAGCAGTTTAAAGCTGAAGCTGAAAGTAGAATTCTATTTTCTACTTACAATAGTAGAAAATAGAAATATTGCATGGGGTGCCCATCCAAGGGCTGTGTGCTAATGTGTTCAGTGTACTTTTTGTGAAAAAAACTTGCATTTCCACTGGAGCTAAGACCCATCACAGTAAGATGAGTTCATGGACAACTGACGAAGATTGGAAGAATGACGCTAAACTGGGTTTTCTTAGAAATCTGCTGCATGGAGGCCCGTCAGGAACGTATATGATATATTCTTCTGTAGAAACATTGCTATGCGCTTTCGTCTATGGCATTAATTAGCGCCGGAAGGAGTCTAGGAGGCACAGAATATTCTGTGCTAGGAGGGGGAGAGTGAGAATGGGGGTGTGGGGCAAAGCCCCCACTTTCTACAATGAAATGTAAATAAATTTTTGTCTATGGCCCACATCGACATTAATATGCACTGTAGTTTTTTGACCCCATAAAGAGGGAGACAGAAGGTTTAAGAGAGCTATTATAGCATTTTGCAGTCAAGTTTGAACTGCGGGCATTCAAATTAGACAAGAAGGGAAGAGCCAAATTTCAGAATCCGTCCCCAAGTCAAGCAGAACTTTATGTCTGTGGCACAAACTGAAACACACTGACGGGCACTCAATTTAGACAAGCAGCGGAAAGTCTATGTGTGCCAGAGAGAAAGACCATGGACAATCCACGACGGATTGCAAATCCCGGAGGAGTGGGTTGGTCGAATTGAACTGAAGATCTTACCACCTTACTCTCCTTTCCTGAACCCAGTTGAACTGGCTCACAGTGCCTTTAAATCAGCAGTCAAGAGGCAGCTGTCCAATCCTGAAGTTCAGAGAGAATTCAGAGAGAGTTCAGGCTGTTCCGCCTCCTGACATGACTGCCGTTCAATGGAGACTGATGGTGCTGCAGAGGTGCGGGGAAATCGCGATGGATGACGTGACTCCACTGAAGTGCGTTCACTGGTATCAGCACACGCTCCGCTTCATCCCACGCTGTCTGGCAAATGAAGACATCGTTTGAATTCTCTATCAGATGAGACTCTTGTGAGACTCTTGTTCATTGATGTGCTGAGCACCCTGTTTTGTTTGTTCACACATGCTTACTTTGTTATAACTTGTTCTTATCTTCATAGTTCAGGGTTCACAGAATGGTTGTCTGACAACAGACGCAACACGATCTTGAATTGCCCAGCCAATGCGCCTGAGAACTTGTCTAATTTGAATGCCCCTTGTCTAAATTGAGTGCCCACCAGTGTGATTGTCTAGGCCATAGATAGCATTTGTGCCAGCAGTGAGATCTGGTCAAGCGTCTAATTTGAATGCCCGCAGTTCAAACTTGACTGCAAAATGCTATATAAGAGAGTCGTATATTGCTAGTGCATTTAGTATGCTCTTCTTTATGTAGAGAACGCATAGCCCTGAATTGCCATAGGTTTTGCCATAGACAAGTTCGGTCAAGAACTCCTTGTGAGCGTCATTTCACTTTCAGTATTTTTACGATAAATAAAAAAACAATAGCGGGGTGGCGTTAACAAGTCACTCAAGCATTTATTGTCCTAGCACTGGTATAAATGGGGAGTATATACCATATTTTTCTATTATTTTTATGTTGGCTACTAGTAAGCTTGAAACTTCCATATTAAAAAGGAAGTGCTTATCCCCACGGTCCCGTGCTGATAATTCCAATTTTATTCACACCCCACGGCAGCTTATTGAAATAGCTGCCACAATTCAAGTCTTTAGGCCGTGTCAATAAAATTCCTATTTTATCCACACGGATCTGTGTCGATAATTTTCAGCTTATCCCAACGGCAGCTTGTTGAAATAGAGCACCTTCAAATGAATCTGTTCAAGATCTCAGAGTTCCTTCTGCATCTGGTATTTACATAAAACCGTCTTTTTGTTTTCACTATTGCATAAATGATGAGGACGCGTCTTTTTTCAATCTTAAAACCGCACATTTTGCTCCGATGCGCTTTTTCCCCTACCGTCAGTAGGCTAGCTTAGGAATTTCTCTCTATTCTCTCATTTAGGCTGAGTCCTATGTCATTTTATGACATTACTATTAATTATGTTAGAGGCTTAATGTACTTCCCTTAGGATTCTAATTTTGGGTTGTTTACGCATCTCTGAAGGTCAGGCTATCCAGGTCTGAAGTGGTTTGACCTCTAACAGTCTAGACAGGCGACACTAAGTCTGGGAGGAATGTTTTTAATCTCATTCTGACCCCCTGATTTGTGACTTTTTCAATACTTTTAATAATTTACTGCGGTTTGGCTGTCACTTTTGGCTCCAGCCTGTCTGGGTCAAAGAGGTCTTTCCAGCCTCCTCCCCACTCGCTCTTTTACCTTCTCCTTTGATTTATGGGCTTTTTGCAGTCACTTTTGGCGCCAGGATGTCTAGACAAGTGACCTTTATTCGGTTTTGCTCATGATTTATGACCGCGCCTGTCAACTTCCCGGGGGTCTGAAGGCCACCTGGTGGGGTGGGTTTTGGGGTCTTGAGCTCAGCCAATCAGAGTCGACCTGACCGACCCCGGCTCGACCAATCAGAAAATTCGGCGCCGATTTTTTAACAAAGGCCCTCAGCCAATAGGAAAATTCGGCGCTCGTTATAACAAATCGGCCGCGTGAGATCTATAAAAGGCGGCATGTCGGCCCGCGCTCGAGTACCCTTCCTCCTTTCTGGGACCTCCCTTCTTTTTGGTCCCTGGCAATCTTGGACTTTTCGGGGCGGAGCTCCCTCCAACGCTCGCCCTTCGGCCGAGGTCACTCGTGATTATCTTCCCCCGGCCTGCGCCCTAAGATCAGCAACAGCAATCGGCAAGTGAAGAGTAACGGCGGCACTCGTCAGTTAGGATCAGCATCAGCATCCCGTCCGAGCGCTTCGGTCTCTGTGGAATCCTTGGCTACCGGCAGATAGGTCCTCTGATTGGTTGGGTGAGAGGCTCTCTTGACCTGCTAAACTGGGTGCGCCCTTTGTCTGACCGCTTCCTAGGTAGTCTGATAGGATTTGCACTTTTGCTTACTTGCTTTTTGTGTGCCAAACTCGAGGCAGAAGTTACTTTTAATACTAAAAGTAGCTATTTGCTCTGACTCAATCTAAGGCGTTTAGGATTGCGGATTAAGTAAGAAAGTTAAATCTAGAAGTTTTAGATCTACTTGTAGATCCCAAAAGCAAGGTCAGAATGAGCTGATTTTGCACAGATCTTCCCCAGGACAACCCCATTACCTACAGTTAAAACTCTAACCAGTTCATTAATTGGCTATCGCCATGTTCTAAGTGAATTCCAAATCCTGGCTCACCCTCCTCCCCAGCATTCTCGTCGTCGTAGTCGCTTCCATGTTCGAGCTCGTCCGCGAATGCAACGGATCCTCGGCTCGCCTTGTGGCGTCTCTTCGGCGCGTCCGGCCTCGTTGACGCCTGCTCCATCATCTGACGCTGCGTGACGCTGCACGAATTGACAAATATGCAATCGCCGTTCTTCAGACCCAAGTACCTTTTGAGTGTTGGAGAAGAATACAGAATTAAAATTGTAGTTGTAATTATTGTAGTAGTAGTAGTAGTAGTAGTAGTAGTAGTGGTAGTAGTAGTAGTAGTAGTAGTAGTAGTAGTAGTAGTAGTAGTAGTAGTAGTAGTAGTAGTAGTAGTAGTAGTAGTAGTAGTAGTAGTAGTAGTAGTAGTAGTAGTAGTAGTAGTAGTAGTAGTAGTAGTAGTGGTAGTAGTAGTAGTAGTAGTAGTAGTAGTAGTAGTAGTAGTAGTAGTAGTAGTAGTAGTAGTAGTAGTAGTAGTAGTAGTAGTAGTAGTAGTAGTAGTAGTAGTAGTAGTAGTAGTAGTAGTAGTAGTAGTAGTAGTAGTATTAGTGATAGTAGTAGTAGTAGTAGTGGGTGGTAGTAGTAGTAGTAGTGCTAGTAGTATTAATAGTAGTAGTGGTAGTAGTATAGTAGTAGTAGTAGTAGTACATCCGCGCCGGTGTTCTTCACCTGTTAATTAGCTCCTTGTAGCGCCTTCTTGGGAGTTTTCCGGGCTCTGATGGCGCACACATTTGAGCTACTGCTCCGAGAGGCGCCTTGCCTGTACGCGAGTCCTCATCAAAACCGTTCGTTTGACAGCGCAATGAGAGACCCGGAGGTCCTGCAGACGCTGAGAGACAACTGCAGTCAGACCAAGCCTGATCTGTAACTGCATGTCTGCTTCAGCGCCTCCCGAATTACCAAAGAACCGCTGAAGTTTGCAAACCTGCCTGCACTGCGAGCCCGCAGTTCGCAACCATTTACTTGATGAGCTGCAAATCGAATGCTGATTCCGCCTTCATATTTTGGTTTATTTAACTGACCAAAGCTCTCCCTATCGACCATTTGATATTTCGATTTTGTAAACACCTGCAAAGGTTTTTAAAACTGCATGCGCATCAAAATCAGCCAGTTTTACTGCCTTAGCTACTTGGAGCAGGATGCTGAGCGCATCGCCAGCTTTCTAATCGGTACACAAGCAGCCTCTCCTGCACCGTCCCGCGCTTTGCCTTGCTCCCGCTGCAGCACAGTGTTGCTTTTCAATTCGCATGTTTTCAATAGAAGCATCTGCCGAAAATTGTGACTGACCCCAACTGGTTCTTGGTCCATTGCTTACAAATTTTCTTGTACATAATGTGAGCCCAGTCTCGAACTCTGCCCCTTCTGATTATAGTGTCCCAGAATTCTGACTATCGACTGAATTTATTGATTAGCTTAAAGTGAACTCAGACAAGCCGTGTTAATCTTTTTGTGACTCACGAAATTTATCAGAATCCACCAGATGAAGCTCTTAGCTATGCAGTTTCAAAGATAGAATCTTAACCGATTTTCTGGCATTGCAATTTACTGTTTCAAGAAATATGATTTTCTGTGACAAACATAATATTGTCAGTTTGAGACTTTTATTGAGATCAAAATTTGGCAGTCTTCTCAATCCGATGAGAATCATCAGTCGTCATCCTTTTCTCCACGAGGCTTGCCCTTGCCCTTGCCCTTGCCTTTGCCCTTGCCCTTGCCCTTGCCCTTGCCCTTGGAGCCGCGCTTTTTGTTGAGCCTGCAATATTTGGGGGCAGCATGGTTCAATATGGTTCAGCATGGTTCAATATGGTTCAGTATGGTTCAATATGGTTCAATATGGTTCAGCATGGTTCAATATGGTTCAGAATGGTTCAATATGGTTCAATATGGTTCAGCATGGTTCAATATGGTTCAGTATGGTTCAGTATGGTTCAATATGGTTCAGTATGATTCAGTATGGTTCAGTATGGTTCAGCATGGTTCAGTATGATTCAGCATGGTTCAATATGGTTCAGCATGGTTCAGTATGGTTCAGTATGGTTCAGCATGGTTCAGTATGGTTCAGTATGGTTCAATATGGTTCAGCATGGTTCAGTATGGTTCAGTATGGTTCAGCATGGTTCAGTATGATTCAGTATGGTTCAGTATGGTTCAATATGGTTCAGTATGGTTCAGTATGGTTCAGTATGGTTCAGCATGGTTCAGTATGGTTCAGTATGGTTCAGTATGGTTCAGTATGGTTCAATATGGTTCAGTATGGTTCAGTATGGTTCAGTATGGTTCAGTATGGTTCAGTATGGTTCAATATGGTTCAGTATGGTTCAATATGGTTCAGTATGGTTCAGTATGGTTCAGTATGGTTCAGTATGGTTCAATATGGTTCAGTATGGTTCAGTATGGTTCAATATGGTTCAGCATGGTTCAGTATGGTTCAGTATGGTTCAGTATGGTTCAGTTGATGGAGATGTAGGGTTTACTCACACAAGGCTGTATAGTTGATGGAGATGTAGGGTTTACTCACACAAAATTTGTGGTTTTTTGAATGAATTACATTGCACATTCTACATGTAATTACTATTTAAACCTATCATTTTCAGCCGAGAAAATGTGTTATGTTTTGGGTATGAATGTTAGATTACGGCATAGCCGTCTGTGCTGCGCTTAGTTCGTATCTGCAGCTCTCGTATATTTAGCTTATAAAGACATAAAGCTAAGGTCATAGACAACTTAATTCGGTCTGTCTGCGACATCCCTTTTTTTCCAAAAAGAAGTGTCATACGCATTAATGGATGAATGAAATGATAACTGGCATTGTCAGTTAGTTCAGTTTGAGTGCATATAATTATGTAGCCTTGTAAAATTGAGTTGGCTTCACTTCACGTCCATATCGTGTAATGTATTTTGTTCCACCAGATTTTCCAGAATCCAGCTGCGAATTGTGTACTGTATCGGATGCATGAGCGTCTGAGCTGTAAGTCTGAATCGTTCCATTGTTAGAATCCTGATTAGGTAGTTGAATCCTTGAATACTCTGGTATGGTCTGCATTCTGCGGTCTGTATTGCGCTTTGCCAGAAATCTGCGATTTCGTCTGAATTCACGACCTGTAGCAGTTCGAACTTTGTATGACCTGTCTGGGTCAGTGACATCGGGTTTCACGATTTCTGCAGGAATCCATTGTCTTCGATCTTCTTGCATCCACACCTGATCTCCTTCTTTAAACGGTCGTAGGTCTCGTGCAGTGCGATTGTAGTAGAATGCCTGTTTACTGTTCTTCTCTGCCAAAATCTCTAGTTCACGTTTTGTCCAGACTTGTCTTGGTTTCAGCTGTTCAATGGGCAGTGGCAGTTGATATCTGAGCTTTCGTCCCATCACTAGCTCAGCCGGTGTCGGTAGCCCTCTTTCAATTGGCGTATTCCGATAGTGTAGTAATGCACAATTTATATCTTCTGCTTTGTTTAGAAATCCTTTAACTGTCTGAACAGCTCTTTCTGATAGGCCATTTGATTGTGGATATTTTGGCGACGATGTCCTAATTCGTATACCTTTCTGTTCAGCAAACTCTTTAAACCTGTTGGATCCAAATGGAGGTCCGTTGTCACATCTTATCACTTCTGGAGTACCATAGGTAGTAAAATATTGTGACAGCTGTTTTATGACGCACTCTGCTGATGTTGTCGTGATCTTATCAGTGCAGATCCATCGACTTAACCTGTCAACCAGGACAATGTGTGTTTCCCCTTTCCAATAGAAAATGTCAGTTCCACACTCTTGAAATGGATACTCAGGTTTTTCAACCATTTTCATGGATTCTTTTTGATGAAAAGCTTGGTAACTTTGGCATTTTTCGCATGAAGAAATGTATTGCTCAATGTCATGGCGCATTCGAGGCCAAAATACAGATTCAGTAGCCTTCATCAACGTCTTTTCCACGCCTTGATGACTTTCATGGAGGATTTGAAGCATTTGTCTTCGCATTGCATCAGGAATGAATATTTTGCTGCTCTTGTATATGAGTCTGTCATTCTCCATCAGTTCATGCCGAATATTCCAGAATGGCTTCAGTTCTTCAGCTATTTGGGATTTGGCATCTGGCCAACCCTCTCGAATCTGGTCCTTTAGCTTATGACATAAATCGTCAGCATTTGTGTGGTGCTGGATATCCTTTAGCAAGTTGTCTGGTAGGCATACACGAGCTACTCCAAGTATTTGGCACTGAATGTCATCATCAATATCATTGGATGAATGTACGGATTTCAGATAAGCGCGGCTTAGTGTATCCGCAAGGTATAGTTCTTTTCCGGGTACATACGTCACATTGAGATCGAATTCTTGAATTTTCAAAGCTAGTCGCTGCAGTCGAGCTGATAGTTCACTCAGTGGCTTTTTCATAATGAATTGCAGGGGCTTGTGATCTGATTCAACCTGTACGTGCCGACCCCATAAGTATTGTCGAAATCTGTGACATCCAAAGACTATTGCCAAGAATTATTTTTCGATTTGAGCATATTTCTTTTGAGCAGGAGTCATCGATGACGATGCGTATTCAATGACGTGTCCGTCTTGCATCAAAGCGGCTCCGAGTCCATCTTTACTGGCATCTACACTTAGAATGACACTCTGATCTGGGTTAAATTGTCCCAATAGTGGAGCTTTGCACAGTGATTCCTTAATTGCTTCATATGCTTCTTCCTGCCGTTTTCCCCAGTTCCACGCTACATCTTTTTTCAGTAACTGTCGCAAAGGTGAAGCAAGCGCTGAGAAATTTGGTATGAACTTCGACAAGAAGTTTGCGCTGCCGATGAATCTTTGTAGTTGCGCGGCTTTTTCAGATATCTGGGAGTAACTGTTCGGATGCGGCATGTCTTTGATGCTTCGTATCTTTTCCGGATCGATCTTGACTCCTTCGCTGGTTAGAATATGTCCTAGGAATTTCAACTCTCGCTGTCCGATTTTAGCTTTGGTCTTGTTTAGCTTTAAATTCTTATCCTTGCACTGCTGTAGCAGTTGCCTCACCGAGTCATCATGCTCTTTCCTTGTTCTGCCCCACACGATTATATCGTCAATATAGTTTGCGGAGTTTGCAACATGACTCGTGATCTCTTCTCTGATTTTTCTCTGATATGCCTCTGGAGCATCCTTCAATCCGAATGGCAGTCTGTTCCACCTGTAGACTCCGAAAGGTGTATGAAATGCGGTTAGAAGAGAGCTTTCATGATCTAAAGCTACTTGATGAAATCCTGCTGTAGCATCAAAAGTTGAAAAAAACTTTGCGCCAGTCATCTTGCTAATAATTTCATTATATGATGGAATTGGGTACCGGTCTCGAATGATGAACTCGTTTAGACTTTGCGGATCGAGACAGAGACGCACAGAACTGTCAGGCTTCCACACAACCACAACGTTGGATACCCACTCCGTGGGGTGCGAACACTGGGAAATCATTCCTTGCTCACTGAGGCGATGCAGCTCATCTCTTAATGCTTTCAATGCTGCAAACGGAACTTTTCTTGGACCCTGAACTCTGGGAACAGCGTTCGTCTGTAAAACTATGTGGTGTGTTCCTGGCAGACAACCTAGCCCTTCAAAGACATCGGCGTATTCTTTCAAAATCACTTCCTTTGTAAGTGGTTCTTCCGATACCGGTACATCCTGTTGAACAGCATGCAGTATCCGTATCAGTCCGAGACTCTCTGCTGTATTTGTCTCAAGCAATGGCATATTATCTTCAGCAATGACAAAGAATTTTGCTTGAATTTCTTCATTCTGGTGTCTGAGAAGCAGTTGAATTTGTCCCAAAACTGTCAGCCTCTGTTTGTTGTACACAACTAACTGTGTGCTTCTATCCTCTCGGTATTCCTTCTTGGTAATCTGCCTAAGTCTTTTTGCAGACATAATGTTAACATCGGCTCCTGTGTCGATTTTAAACGAAATCAACTGACGATCCTCAACCAGTACACTCGCGATTGTCTTGCTGTTCGTGCGAGCGGTCTTATTTTCATTATTTCCAGCCATCTGGTCAGAGCTAGCAACTGAAGATACAGCCCATGATTTTGTTAAGCTGCCTCCTGTGTCTTCGTCATTTTCGTCATCATGTTCATCTACCAGTCTGACATGTCTTGTAGGGTTATTTCGAAACTTTTGCTGACACATGGCTTTAAAATGGTTCTTTCTTCCACAATTACTACACATCTTTCCAAATGCAGGACAGTGCTTACTACCAAAGGTGTGCTGTTTTCCGCAGTATCTGCAACTGGTTCTGCCCTGATGCGAGTCCTTGCGGGAGCCTTGGGAGGAGTTTCTTACTCGGTTTCTCTGGTGCTTTGCTGTGGGTGCCATTTTTTTAACTGTGTCCACACTTGGTCTTGGGTTTTCATACGCCTTACCGATCATTTTCTGTGCTTGCACTTTGGATGCTTCACATGCTCGACACAATGCGATTGCCTTCTCGAGCGTCAGCTTGTCCTGTTCCAATAGCCTCTCCCTGACCGAAGGATTGTGCACTCCATACACGATTTGGTCTCTTAGAATTGCATTTTCGATTGTTTCGGATGCCATTGGCTTTGCAAAATTGCATTGTTTTATGAGTGTTCGCAGCTCGCCAAGATAGTGATCGAATTCTTCGAATTGCTGCTGTGTGCGCATTCTGAACTTGTATCTTTCGAATGTTTCACAGTCCAGCGGCTTGCAGAATTTCTCAAATGCGGCAACAATTTGGTCGAATGAATTACCTTCAGTCAAATCTAGCGTATCGTAAATATCTCGACCTTGTTCACCCAATGCCGTGAGGAGAATTGCTGTCTTGACCTCGTCGGCCTCTTTTTCTCTCTTAGTCGCCGTGAGGAATAGTTTGAAACCGTTGATCCACTTTCGCCATTTCTCGGCTTTGTTTTCATCAAAGGAAAATGGTGCAGGCGGCTTTAGGCTTCCAGAATCAGCCATATGTATGCTTTAGTGGAGCTCGAATTGAAGTTGCACTTTTACGGTTTCCTCTGACACCATGTTATGTTTTGGGTATGAATGTTAGATTACGGCATAGCCGTCTGTGCTGCGCTTAGTTCGTATCTGCAGCTCTCGTATATTTAGCTTATAAAGACATAAAGCTAAGGTCATAGACAACTTAATTCGGTCTGTCTGCGACATCCCTTTTTTTCCAAAAAGAAGTGTCATACGCATTAATGGATGAATGAAATGATAACTGGCATTGTCAGTTAGTTCAGTTTGAGTGCATATAATTATGTAGCCTTGTAAAATTGAGTTGGCTTCACTTCACGTCCAGACCAAAGCTCTCCCTATCGACCATTTGATATTTCGATTTTGTAAACACCTGCAAAGGTTTTTAAAACTGCATGCGCATCAAAATCAGCCAGTTTTACTGCCTTAGCTACTTGGAGCAGGATGCTGAGCGCATCGCCAGCTTTCTAATCGGTACACAAGCAGCCTCTCCTGCACCGTCCCGCGCTTTGCCTTGCTCCCGCTGCAGCACAGTGTTGCTTTTCAATTCGCATGTTTTCAATAGAAGCATCTGCCGAAAATTGTGACTGACCCCAACTGGTTCTTGGTCCATTGCTTACAAATTTTCTTGTACATAATGTGAGCCCAGTCTCGAACTCTGCCCCTTCTGATTATAGTGTCCCAGAATTCTGACTATCGACTGAATTTATTGATTAGCTTAAAGTGAACTCAGACAAGCCGTGTTAATCTTTTTGTGACTCACGAAATTTATCAGAATCCACCAGATGAAGCTCTTAGCTATGCAGTTTCAAAGATAGAATCTTAACCGATTTTCTGGCATTGCAATTTACTGTTTCAAGAAATATGATTTTCTGTGACAAACATAATATTGTCAGTTTGAGACTTTTATGGTTCAGCATGGTTCAATATGGTTCAGAATGGTTCAATATGGTTCAATATGGTTCAGCATGGTTCAATATGGTTCAGTATGGTTCAGTATGGTTCAATATGGTTCAGTATGGTTCAGTATGGTTCAATATGGTTCAGCATGGTTCAGTATGGTTCAGTATGGTTCAGTATGGTTCAATATGGTTCAGCATGGTTCAGTATGGTTCAGTATGGTTCAGCATGGTTCAGTATGATTCAGTATGGTTCAGTATGGTTCAATATGGTTCAGTATGGTTCAGTATGGTTCAGTATGGTTCAGCATGGTTCAGTATGGTTCAGTATGGTTCAGTATGGTTCAGTATGGTTCAATATGGTTCAGTATGGTTCAGTATGGTTCAGTATGGTTCAGTATGGTTCAGTATGGTTCAGTATGGTTCAATATGGTTCAGTATGGTTCAATATGGTTCAGTATGGTTCAGTATGGTTCAGTATGGTTCAGTATGGTTCAATATGGTTCAGTATGGTTCAGTATGGTTCAATATGGTTCAGCATGGTTCAGTATGGTTCAGTATGGTTCAGTATGGTTCAGTTGATGGAGATGTAGGGTTTACTCACACAAGGCTGTATAGTTGATGGAGATGTAGGGTTTACTCACACAAAATTTGTGGTTTTTTGAATGAATTACATTGCACATTCTACATGTAATTACTATTTAAACCTATCATTTTCAGCCGATTAAACCAGTGAGACGAAGTCAAGGCAGTTGGCACGAGAGGCGCAGGTTCGAGCCTGGCCCTATTGTACGAGTATTCGAGCGTATTTATTAACTTTAATTTACCGGACTAAAAGCCAAATAAAAACCTTGGAGACTTAAAAGCGAGAAAAAAAATCAATACGCGCTTGGCGGGTCAGCGACAGCCCGCACCGCATTAAAAAACCGCCACCCAGGCCGCGGGCACGTGACCAAGGCCCGGCCCACCACCCCCGCACCAACGCACAAGAGCCACGCCCCACTGGTTTAACACCCAACCAAGCTACGCCCGGTCGGACCATTAAACCAGTGAGACGAAGTCAAGGCAGTTGGCACGAGAGGCGCAGGTTCGAGCCTGGCCCAACCCAAACCAGAAAGTTCGACATAGAGAGAGAGAGAGAGAGAGTTAGAGCGCGC
The DNA here is from genome assembly GCA_002269645.1 of Macrostomum lignano. Taxonomy (NCBI): domain Eukaryota; kingdom Metazoa; phylum Platyhelminthes; family Macrostomidae; genus Macrostomum; species Macrostomum lignano. The sequence goes on along the minus strand of NIVC01000302.1, from coordinate 172,005 downwards.
CAACCCGACGAGCCAAGCCATGCACAGCCGCCCTGGCATCCGAGTCCCGAACAGATAGATAGCGAAACACTGAGTTGCCCTTCCAGTCGCCCAGCTTCTTGATCATCGGCAGTGGAACACCGAGCTGCATGGCTGCCGTAGCGCCGCCCCGCCGCAGCCCGTGGCCAGTGAACTCGCGTGGCGACAAACCCGCCGATGTGCAGAGCGAACGAAGCCGGCTATCAAACCTGCTAGCCGTCAGAGGCAACCATCCCGCGGACGACCACGTGGAGAACAGGTGAACCGGACGCGGCGCCTGGCCGATTCGGTTTGTCCGTAGCTGCCGCTCGAGCGCACGGAACGGACACAGGACACACAAGCTTCCATCAGGCAGTTTCGGAAGAAACACTCGCTGAACTCGATCGCCAAACTGGTTGGTCTTCGAATGCCGCACAGTGAGCTCACAGTCGTACTCTGAAAAGACGATGCTCGATGCTGCCAGGTCGCACCACAGATCGAGCTGCCCCGATTGCGTCGTCACATTCGCTTTTCGCAGCATACCCCACCAGGCTGCCAGAACTGCTGCCCAGAACGCGATGTCACTCTTCAGACGTTGGTCCAGGTGGGCGTGTAGCTTGAGGAGATCCGCGACTCTGAATGGCTCCCTTGAGCGCTGCTGCCGACTGAGACACCGGCGAAGACCACGAAGCACCAGCTTAACCATCGGCGACTCGCACGGGTCCGGCCGGCCGAGAGCTCTGAAGTACAGCGAGACCGCGTTAGCATACGCCTGGCAACTCCGAAAGGCTGACAGCCGGGTGGACAGCTCAGCCAGGTATTCAGCCACGTGCACAGGCTCTGCCCGCAGCGGCGTCAGGTGCCGGGAATTGCAAAATCGCAGCCAAGACGCGAGCTGCGACCGGTAACTCCGCTTCGTGCGGGGCGCGTAGGCATTGCCCAGGATAAATGCGCAACGCTTGCTGAGGCGGTCGGGAGTCTGGCGCGGAGGGCCTGTAAAATGAGAAAAACGGAGGCAGCAGGGCAGAAAGCATGGCTAGCGATCTCGTTAAAACAGCAGTCAACAGAGCCATACACCCGAAATAAAAAATCGCGCATTTTGTCCACGGCGTGCAGCCTAGAGCACGGGTCCGCAAAGACATGGTACCAGCCAGGCACATGAAAAGCGCGCACCTCAACCCCACGCCTAACAGCAATGAGCATGGCAGTCTGGAACAGCGGCTGCAACTCAGGCCGCCGACAGCAACCTCTGTTAATCATGCCAACAGCCGCACTAGAGTCGGAGTAGACCACGACCGAACTGTCATTTAAAAAGGCACCCCAGCGAACCATAGCCAGCAGCGGAACAATAGCTTCTTTGTACGTGATATGCTTGTCTTTAAACTTTCCTCCAGCATCCAGATCCCAATTGACGTACAGCCAATCCACCATACCGCTACCATTGCGCAAAATGGCTCCGCCACCAGCACTGCTCGCATCGGTTTCGATGATCCAGCCGTTTGTGCAACTTCTCCAAAGCTGAAAATCAGGCAGCTTCAGAAGGGCACCTCGCCACCAGAGTAAAATACGCACAGTGTCAGCGGACACACGCACTTTGTGATGTGGCTTTTCCAGGGCATTAAGCAGGTCGAACAGGGGTCTTAGGAAGCAACTCCCAGCGTGCACCACCTGGACGACCCAGCTGAGCTTGCCACAAAGCGACGAAAGCTGTCGTTTCGAGAGACGCCTGCGCTGCGAAAAGTTAAGCAGTGTGGTGCGCATTTCCTCACACTTTTCCGCCGGCACACTAAGAACTCCACGGACAGTATCAATCTTCACACCGAGATACACCAAGCATTGCGTAGGTTCAACCACTTTATTCCAATTGACACCAAAACCTAACTGGCGAACCAGCTTAATCAGCTCTTTCAGAGCATCCATACACTCTTTCTCGCTCTCGGCTGCAACCAGAAAATCATCCAGGTAAACCGAAATATTGGCCACGCCGCGTCGCACCATCATCCTCTTGACCGCTTGAGTAAGCCGGTAGAAAATCTCGACCGAGGCGCAGCTACCAAAGGGTAGCCGGGTGTCGACAAGCCATGTCAGATCACGGTTGCCTTTAAAACGCCAACCAATGCCGGTCGCCTGGTAATCATCCGGATGGATCGCCACGCTTCTGTAAGCTTGCGACAAGTCAAGCTTTGCCATGAACCAGCCCTTGCCGATAGAGGCTGCAACCTTCTTGACGGACTCAAACCTGGGGCTCAGCTTCTTCGTATAGTTGTCATTTACCCGCACCGCATTAAAAAACCGCCACCCAGGCCGCGGGCACGTGACCAAGGCCCGGCCCACCACCCCCCGCACCAACGCACAAGAGCCACGCCCCACTGGTTTAACACCCAACCAAGCTACGCCCGGTCGGACCAGAAAATGTGTTATGTTTTGGGTATGAATGTTAGATTACGGCATAGCCGTCTGTGCTGCGCTTAGTTCGTATCTGCAGCTCTCGTATATTTAGCTTATAAAGACATAAAGCTAAGGTCATAGACAACTTAATTCGGTCTGTCTGCGACATCCCTTTTTTTCCAAAAAGAAGTGTCATACGCATTAATGGATGAATGAAATGATAACTGGCATTGTCAGTTAGTTCAGTTTGAGTGCATATAATTATGTAGCCTTGTAAAATTGAGTTGGCTTCACTTCACGTCCATATCGTGTAATGTATTTTGTTCCACCAGATTTTCCAGAATCCAGCTGCGAATTGTGTACTGTATCGGATGCATGAGCGTCTGAGCTGTAAGTCTGAATCGTTCCATTGTTAGAATCCTGATTAGGTAGTTGAATCCTTGAATACTCTGGTATGGTCTGCATTCTGCGGTCTGTATTGCGCTTTGCCAGAAATCTGCGATTTCGTCTGAATTCACGACCTGTAGCAGTTCGAACTTTGTATGACCTGTCTGGGTCAGTGACATCGGGTTTCACGATTTCTGCAGGAATCCATTGTCTTCGATCTTCTTGCATCCACACCTGATCTCCTTCTTTAAACGGTCGTAGGTCTCGTGCAGTGCGATTGTAGTAGAATGCCTGTTTACTGTTCTTCTCTGCCAAAATCTCTAGTTCACGTTTTGGATGGAGTTGATGGAGATGTAGGGTTTACTCACACAAGGCTGTATAGTTGATGGAGATGTAGGGTTTACTCACACAAAATTTGTGGTTTTTTGAATGAATTACATTGCACATTCTACATGTAATTACTATTTAAACCTATCATTTTCAGCCGAGAAAATGAACCAGCAAGAAAAACTGAACTTTTTCCTCCACAAATTGAAACTTGGCAACTCAGCCGCTGCTGCAGCGGGGCTTGGGAGGTGCTGGCGCGGACCCAGCTACAGCCCAAACATTTGATCAGCAAAAAGCTCGCAAACAAAGACGGATTGTCTGTTCAACCGGCTCCATTGCATTTCAAACACATCATTTTCTGTTCAATCATCTGCATTGCATTTCAAACACATCATTTTCTGTTCAATCATCTGCATTGCATTTCAAACACATCATTTTCTGTTCAATCATCTGCATTGCATTTCAAACACATCATTTTCTGTTCAATCATCTGCATTGCATTTCAAACACATCATTTTCTGTTCAATCATCTGCATTGCATTTCAAACACATCATTTTCTGTTCAACCGGCTCCATTGCATTTCAAACACATCATTTTCTGTTCAATCATCTGCATTGCATTTCAAACACACCATTTTCTGTTCAATCATCTGCATTGCATTTCAAACACATCATTTTCTGTTCAATCATCTGCATTGCATTTCAAACACTGAATCCATTTTCTGTTCAATCATCTGCATTGCATTTCAAACACATCATTTTCTGTTCAATCATCTGCATTGCATTTCAAACACATCATTTTCTGTTCAATCATCTGCATTGCATTTCAAACACTGAATCCATTTTCTGTTCAATCATCTGCATTGCATTTCAAACACATCATTTTCTGTTCAATCATCTGCATTGCATTTCAAACACATCATTTTCTGTTCAATCATCTGCATTGCATTTCAAACACTGAATCCATTTTCTGTTCAATCATCTGCATTGCATTCAAACACATCATTTTCTGTTCAATCATCTGCATTGCATTTCAAACACATCATTTTCTGTTCAATCGGCTTCATTGCATTTCAAACACTGAATCCATTTTCTGTTCAATCGGCCCCATCGCATTTCAAACACTGAATCCATTTTCTGTTCAATCGGCTTCATTGCATTTCAAACACTGATCCATTTTCTGTTCAATCATCTGCATTGCATTTCAAACACTGAATCCATTTTCTGTTCAATCATCTGCATTGCATTCAAACACATCATTTTCTGTTCAATCATCTGCATTGCATTTCAAACACATCATTTTCTGTTCAATCGGCTTCATTGCATTTCAAACACTGAATCCATTTTCTGTTCAATCGGCCCCATCGCATTTCAAACACTGATCCATTTTCTGTTCAATCGGCTTCATTGCATTTCAAACACTGATCCATTTTCTGTTCAATCATCTCCATTGCATTTCAAACACTGAATCCATTTTCTGTTCAATCATCTGCATTGCATTTCAAACACTGATCCATTTTCTGTTCAATCATCTGCATTGCATTTCAAACACTGAATCCATTTTCTGTTCAATCATCTCCATTGCATTTCAAACACTGATCCATTTTCTGTTCAATCATCTCCATTGCATTTCAAACACTGATCCATTTTCTGTTCAATCATCTCCATTGCATTTCAAACACTGATCCATTTTCTGTTCAATCATCTGCATTGCATTTCAAACACTGAATCCATTTTCTGTTCAATCATCTGCATTGCATTTCAAACACATCATTTTCTGTTCAATCATCTCCATTGCATTTCAAACACATCATTTTCTGTTCAATCATCTCCATTGCATTCAAACACATCATTTTCTGTTCAATCATCTCCATTGCATTTCAAACACATCATTTTCTGTTCAATCATCTGCATTGTATTTCAAACACATCATTTTCTGTTCAATCATCTGCATTGTATTTCAAACACATCATTTTCTGTTCAATCGGCTCCATTGCATTTCAAACGCTCCAGTTGAGACCAGAACTCTATTTGTACAACAAATACACTTGCAAAGTGCACCGGACCGCATCAGCAGCCAATCAAGTCACCCATGCTTCTCGGTATACATTCTGCCAGAGGGGGGCGAAGCCAAGTGGTCAAGCGCGGCGCTCTGATATGCCAGCGGCCCAGGCTCGATTCCAAGTGCCGTCACATTAATTTGTGGTTAAATTAGAATCTCGGCTTGGCTCTGCTCGTGCAATTAACGGCCTTGAGAGCCAACCCCCAAGGCACAGTGAAGTGTACATGCCTAATGATAAAATAAAGTTAGGGCCGCTGTACACTCCTGTGTGAGTGTGTGCCTGCGTACGTATCCGCGCGCTTGTGTGCCTGCTCAGGGGAGGCAGTAATGCCTCTCGCCTGTTGTGCCACAATGTCGCTTAAGGCTCGTTCACACTGCTATCAAATAAGGCAAGATCTGTTATTATAAAGACCCTAGCAAGACAGACTTAACACGACGCTGCGATAGTTCGGCATTGTGCAAGCGGCGCGCTTCAATAAAAAAGCCTGCTGATTAAAGTCAGTTGTATTTTAAGCTGACAGAGTACTAACCAAACTGTACACACTAGTTGCTCAGTCCAAAGAAATGCTTTCTACTTTGATTCAGCGTCCAATTAGCTGACTTGGCGGTCCAGGCAGGGGGGCGCGGCCCCAGGACTGCTGCTGCTGCATGGAGACGGGCACTGCAGCATCGGCTGCGGAGGATGGCGCAACAGCTGATCTCATCTGCTGTCTGGAAGAGCCCAGCTGATAGGCGAGCAGCAGGTATTGCTGTACAGTGACGGGATAGGTGTAGTCGATCGGTCCGGTAGCGGCCTGGGCCTGCAGGTGAGCCTGCAGAGCTTCGTTCGGATGTTCAACAGCGAAGGCGCGGTCGGGGAAAACTCCGCTGAAAAACTCTTTCAACAATGGCCAGCCGAATTGCAGCCGGTTGCAGGGCCGGTACTCCGCTTCGACAAATACGCCTTTGACGCTGTTCGACTGCAGAGGTTGGTGGTTAACAGCATGTTGCCGGTTGTGCAATCATGTTGGATAGCAACTTTGTTGTGAGGGATCTGAGAGCGATCCCAGATAGGGGCACTGGAGGAGACTCTAGATGCAGCTGTTAGATTAGAGGGCGATTCTAGATGCAGCTGTTGGATTAGAGGGCGATTCTAGATGCAGCTGTTGGATTAGAGGGCGATTCTAGATGCAGCTGTTGGATTAGAGGGCGATTCTAGATGCAGCTGTTGGATTAGAGGGCGATTCTAGATGCAGCTGTTGGATTAGAGGGCGATTCTAGATGCAGCTGTTGTTGGATTAGAGGGCGATTCTTGATGCAGCTGTTGTTGGATTAGAGGGCGATTCTTGATGCAGCTGTTGTTGGATTAGAGGGCGATTCTTGATGCAGCTGTTGGATTAGAGGGCGATTCTTGATGCAGCTGTTGGATTAGAGGGCAGCTAGATGCAGCTGTTGCTGGATTAGAGGGCGATTCTAGATGCAGCTGTTGGATTAGAGGGCAGCTAGATGCAGCTGTTGCTGGATTAGAGGGCGATTCTAGATGCAGCTGTTGGATTAGAGGGCGATTCTAGATGCAGCTGTTGGATTAGAGGGCGATTCTAGATGCAGCTGCTAGACTAAGGGGTGATTCTAGATTAAGGGATGATTCTAAATGGAGAACCAGAGGCTATCCAAGCTGCATGCATCAGAAGATCAGGGAGAACACATTATAATTAAACGCAATCTAATAGAGCCACTCGCCTGTCCGAACACGGCCGTGGCCAGCCGGACAGTGAAATCGGCCAGCCGGTATTTCGGACCCCGGCAGTGCACAGCCTGGCCGGGCTTGGCCTGGTACAGGGCGCGCAGCTGGCCAAGCAGCAGGCCGAACATGGAGTCGGCGCTGACTAGCGGGCCGGCCGCGGCTTCAATTGAAGATCCCGACGGCAAAATATAGGACGACACCGGCGCCTCCGATGAGGCCACAACGTGAAGAGTGCGCGGCTGCGGCTGCTGCTGGGAGGCCGGCTGCTGCTGTTGCTGCTGCTGCTGTACAGGCGTGTACACCTCCATGTCCAGACTGAACTGTCCGGACTCGCGCTCAGCGCCTAGGCGTTCTAGACGGCCAGACAGATCCTCGATTAGTTGCTGTCCGGACAGAGCTGGGCCGCTTGACAACGGCTGCTCACCGGCTGAGCCGGACTCAATGAAAGCCACAACAGTGACGCCCTGGAGTTTACAAATTTATACGTGAATTTTCTTTGCACCTTTTTAGAGAATTATTATTATTATTAACTGATTACACCTGGGCAGGACTGGAGGGTCGTCACACCCTCAATTACCCCAGCTAATGCTGGCACCCATTTTACAGCTGGGTGAACTGAAGCAATGCAGAGTTAATTGTCTCGCTCAAGGGCACAAATTGTTCCAGTAGGATCGGGAATCGAACCCCCGACTTTCCAGTCCGACGTCCATTGTCGATTGACCACGCGTGCAAGATTTCATTCCTGCACACTTATGCGTGCAGGATTGTAAGATAAGAACTGAGGACCAATAGATAAAGTAGACAGTATACTATCGTGAAATTTAATGAACTTTTTCAGGCCGTCTCGCTTACTGTACATTTCACAATTCACAGCCATCAATTATCGATCGTTCCCTAGACCCACCTCCCCCAAGCCCTTCTGCGTCTGCCATAAAATATTTTCTACCCTTAGCCGCGCCTCTCTGTCTGACACCCCCTTCCGTGCACAGCCAGCCCTAAAAATTAAGTTAATTTGTCTACCTAGACCTTATCCGATCGAGATTCATACCAGAGAGAGAGGGGGCCCTCTTACATAGTCAATTATTTTGATAAGCGCAGCATTTTGATAAAAATTCTTAATGTTACTATTTCGCCCCCTTAACCCCCCTCTCTATGCACTCACTCAAATTTATGATGCAACTTAATAGTCAATCGACAATGGGATTCCAGACAACGTGCCTGAGTACAGTATTGGCGCCTGTGTGCTCAGGAGTCTGCGGAATGGGCAGAGTTTCCGCCATTGCTAATTAAGGGTCGGTAAACAGTAGCATAAAATATCGAGTGCTGCCATGCAAAACAGGTAAAGTAAATAATTTTTTAAAATCGAATAGCTCAGATAGGGTCATCGGACTGGGCCGCGACATAACTGCCATTTTTCTCTTCACGCTATTTTATTGATTCACTCTGTCACTGATCCTACTTCCACAAGTTCAATCAAGACACAACAGTAACAGGATAGAAGAAACCAGTAATATTTATACAGTAGCTTACTAACAAAATTGCCAATAAGATGGAATACGAAGCTTTTTTTAGACAATTAAAAAATAATAAAGCGGATGCGCGAACTCACTACTGCTATCAGTAGTTGAATCAGATTTTCTAGGTAATGCAAATTAATTATTAATTAAAGAGTTGAGAAGCTACATAGGCGGCGGGGCGGCATCGCTGATGGGGCTGATGATGCTGAGCAGAGTGACTGGCGGATGGCCGGGCTCAGAGCCTTGCATGTAGCCCAGCACCATGACTAGCGGGATGTAGCCGTAGTAGAAGGCCAGTCGGCACAGGCCAACCAGGCTCATGATGCGCTTAGCGATGGTCTGAGTGACTGACATGTCCGGGTTCGAATTTCTGGGCTGGAATAAGCGCGATTTTTATATTATTAATATACTAATACAAAATATTCATAGCGACATACAAACCCAAACAAAAAATCAAATAGGATAAAATCCCTAAAATTACCCAGCAGGACAAAATCCCTAATGAGATAAGATCCCTAATAGGATAAGATCCCTAATGGGATAAGCCCTAATGAGATAAGATCCCTAATGGGATAAGATCCCTAATGAGATAAGATCCCTAATGGGATAAGATCCCTTCCCTAATGGGATAAGATCCTTAATGGGATAAGATCCTTAATGGGATAAGATCCCTAATGGGATAAGATCCCTAATCAGATAAGATCCCTAATGGGATAAGATCCCTAGTGGGATAAGATCCCTAATGGGATAAGATCCTTAATGGGATAAGATCCTTAATGGGATAAGATCCCTAATGGGATAAGATCCCTAATGGGATGAGATCCCTAATGGGATAAGATCCTTAATGGGATAAGATCCTTAATGGGATAAGATCCCTAATGGGATAAGATCCCTAATGGAATAAGATCCCTAATGGGATAAGATCCCTAATGGGATAAGATCTCTAATGGGATGAGATCCCTAATGGGATAAGATCCTTAATGGGATAAGATCCCTAATGGGATGACATCCCTAATGGGATAAGATCCCTAATGGGATAAGATCCCTAATGGGATAAGATCCTTAATGGGATAAGATCCGTAATGGGATAAGATCCCTAATGGGATAAGATCCGTAATGGGATAAGATCCCTAATGGGATAAGATCCCCAATGGTTAAGATACATAATTAGACAAAATCCAAAGCTGTCATATATCTCTAATAGAATAAAATCTCATCCTAATGCCTAATAGGATAAAATGGAACCAACCAGTGATTACACCCGCAGTGCTATCAGCAGTCGCAATCTCGCAGTTCGCAATCAGACCAGGTCAAAGGATATATTTATTGTACAATAAAACTGGTTCCAACGAGTACACACTAATAGGATGAAGACGAAAATGCATAATTATAAATAAACTATTAGTTTCAACCAGACAATACGGTAGCAGGTTTACATAAGAATACTCTATTATAAAATAATTTAACTAACCAGCCAGCAACTGCAGCGTACAGCACACTGTTGCATTGCATAAATGCTGGGTTTTTATTAAAGCACACAAAAAGGCATACCACTGTAGCTAAAATGGCTCAGTAGGTTTATTAACAATAGCCATTCTACACAAATATTCAATAGTTCCCTAAATTATTTTCAGCATCAAAATACTACACTTCGACAGTTTGAAAACGTACGAGTAGTTAGGCCAAGCTTGAGGATGGAACTCACTCTGGAACTGATTCCGAACTCACTCGAACTGATTCCGAACTCACTCTGGAACTGATTCCGAACTCACTCGAACCAATTCCGAACTCACTCGAACTGATTCCGAACTCACTCTGGAACCAATTCCGAACTCACTCTGGAACCAATTCCGAACTCACTCTGGAACCAATTCCGAACTCACTCTGGAACCAATTCCGAACTCACTCTGGAACCAATTCCGAACTCACTCTGGAACCAATTCCAAACTCACTCTGGAACCAATTCTGAACTCACTCTGAAACCAATTCCGAACTCACTCTGGAACCAATTCCGAACTCACTCTGGAACCAATTCCGAACTCACTCTGGAACCAATTCCGAAGTCACTCTGAATCAAATTCCGAAATCGGTCTGGAACCAATTCCAAACTCACTCTGGAACCAATTCCGAACTCGGTCTGGAACCAATTCTGAACTGTGAAATCAACTCCCTCAATTTTTGCACAAAGTTGAATTCGCGCGCAAAAATATCTAGCTATAAGAGCAATCCGTTATCGATCGATAATCGCATCCAATTTCAATCCGCATCGGCGCCGCTATTTGCCGCATTCCCGTCTTCGCCGTTCAGCTGCAGTCGTCGTCGCCGACTAGCCGTCGCCTGGGCCAATTTTACCGACAGCGCCGCTAGCGCAAAATTGAAGTCCTCGTCAGTCACGTAGCGCCTACCACCGGCCAGCCTGGCGTTGAGCTTGGCCTCCTCAACCAGCTGGCTGAGCTCGGCGCCGCTCAGTCCCCGGCACCTGCCATCGTCGGCAATCCTAGCCAGCGTAGACATCCGGTCGACACCGTCGCCGAATGGCGGCTTAGTTCGAGTCAGCGCGGCTAGAACTTCGAGACGTTCGGCGGAAGACTGCGGCTTTCGCACGACGATAGTCTTACCCAGGCGGCCCGGCCGGCGGATGGCCGCGTCAATCAAGTCCGGCCGGTTGGTGGCCGCCATGACGAACACCTGGCCGCGGCACTCCAGCCCGTCTAATAGAGTCAGCAGCTGGTTAACCACCTGAGGTTTGTTTGGTGATAGCTTGAAGCAGGTTTATTGTATCAACCCGACGATGAAATTAAATTAGCCTTGTGGCTTTCGGCGTTCCACCAATTAAAGACGACATCGTCTTTTCTTTTGCTCACTGCGCCAGCCAATAGCAACCCTGGCCCACCCCAATCTTTCCTACCCATCCATTTGCTCACTGCGCCAGCCAATAGCAACCCTGGCCCACCCCCATCTTTCCTACCCATCCATTTGCTCACTGCGCCAGCCAATAGCAGCCCTGGACCACCCCCATCTTTCCCTACCTTGCTGCTTGCCAGCCAATCATAATTAAGAAAACTCACCGTAGAATGAGCCCCTGTGTCGCTGCCCCGATGGGCGCAAACCGCGTCGATCTCATCGAAGAACACTAGACAGGGCTGACAGGCTCTGGCATTCTCGAACAGCACGCGCAGCGCCCGTTCGCTTTCGCCCAGATATTTATCGAATATCTCCGGCCCTTTCACGCTCATAAAGTTCAATCCGGCCTCGTTGCTCAACGCTTTGGCCAGTAAAGTTTTGCCACAGCCGGGCTCGCCAACTAGTAGCAGACCGTCGGCTTTTTGGCCAATAGCCTCAGCGCCTTCTGGGTCCAGCACCAGCGACATGAATGTCTGGCGGATCTCGCGCTTAGCTTCGAAACAGCCGCCAATATCCTCCCAGCTGACGTCCGGGATGCGAACAAAGTGCGGCTTCTGCTTGGCCAACGGCAGCACCCGATCGAAGGCAGACTGGAGGCGAGCCGAGTCTAATTCGAGAGCAGCTGGCTCGGTGCCAGGTGAGGCTGCAGCGGCTGGTTAGGGCGAGGGAGGGGTGGGGGCGGCTCTGATAGGCTTTGTGTGACTGGTTCGGTTTTTAAGGGGCTTTTATCCCGATATTCAGCACGCGAATGGAAGAATCGCCCTTTACTCTCATTGGAGAATCTCCCTCTGCTCTCATTGAAGAATCGCCCTCTACTCTCATTGGAGAATCTCCCTCTGCTCTCATTGAAGAATCGCCCTCTACTCTCATTGGAGAATCGCCCTCTGCTCTCATTGAAGAATCGCCCTCTACTCTCATTGATGAATCGACCTCTGTTTTCATTGGAGAATCGCCCTTTACTCTCTTTGAAGAATCGCGCTCTACTCTCATTGATGAATCGCCCTCTGCTCTCTTTGAAGAATCGCCCTCTACTCTCTTTGAAGAATCGCCCTCTATTCTCTTTGAAGAATCGCCCTCTACTCTCTTTGAAGAATCGCCCTCTACTCTCATTGATGAATCGACCTCTACTCTCTTTGAAGAATCGCCCTTTACTCTCTTTGAAGAATCGCCCTCTACTCTCTTTGAAGAATCGCGCTCTACTCTCTTTGAAGAATCGCCCTCTACTCTCTTTGAAGAATCGCCCTCTACTCTCTTTGAAGAATCGCGCTCTACTCTCTTTGAAGAATCGCCCTCTACTCTAATTGATGAATCGCGTTCTACTCTCATTGGAGAATCGCCCTCTAATCTCATAGGAGAATCGACATCTACTCCCACTGAAGAATTGCCCTCTAATCTCATTGGAGAATCGTCCTCTACTCTCCTATAATTTAGCACAATGGACTCACAAAGAGAATCGCCAAAGTCTCGCATCAGCTTGGCGATCCGCTGGTAGCCGCTATCTTCGCCGTCAACGCCGCCGCCACCGCTGTGAGGCAGTCGCAGGGAAACGTGCGCATCTTCCACCGCCTCCCGGACCAGCTGTTTCAAATCGCCAACATTGAATCCAACAGTTCTCAGAGAGCAGGATTCCAACAAATCGGAGCCGCTGCAGTCCAGCAGTCGGACCCCGGCCGAAGCGAACAGCTGACTGAGACAGGCGGCGCGTTGGCGCCGATCCAACAAGCCGAGGCGGACAACTTTGCGGAAGGCGCACAACAGACCGTCGTCCATGTCGGTCAGGGCGGAGCTGGACTCGCCAATTAACAATACGCGGGTGCCGACGAACTCGGGCAGACAGTTGAGCAGAGCTCGGCGGCAGGCGGCCAGAGGCTTGTTGGCCTCGGAGACGGTGGACAGTCGGTCGACGCTGTGCAGCAACAGCAGGCAGGGCTGGGCGGCAGTGGCTTTGGACAGCACAGCTTGCCACATCGCTGCCGCGGCTTCGGCAGTTTTGCCAGCGAACCAGTCTAGGTGCAGCTCGCATAGGGGCATGCCTGAGAGCTGGTTAAAATTTCAGTGAAGCTGGGGATCAATGGGGAATAGTGCTCAGATAAAGCTGGGGATCAATGGGGAATAGTGCTCAGATAAAGCTGGGGATCAATGGGGAATAGTGCTCAGATAAAGCTGGGGATCAATGGAGAATAGTGCTCAGATAAAGCTGGGGATCAATGGGAAATAGTGCTCAGATAAAACTGGGGATCAATGGAGAATAGTGCTCAGATAAAGCTGGGGATCAATGGGGAATAGTGCTCAGATAAAGCTGGGGATCAATGGAGAATAGTGCTCAGATAAAACTGGTGATCAATGGGGAATAGTGCTCAGATAAAGCTGGTGATCAATGGGGAACAGTGCTCAGATAAAGCTGGTGATCAATGGGGAATAGTGCTCAGATAAAGCTGGGGATCAATGGGAAATAGTGCTCAGATAAAACTGGTGATCAATGGGGAATAGTGCTCAGATAAAGCTGGGGATCAATGGGGAATAGTGCTCAGATAAAGCTGGTGATCAATGGGGAATAGTGCTCAGATAAAACTGGTGATCAATGGGGAATAGTGCTCAGATAAAGCTGGGGATCAATGGAGAATAGTGCTCAGATAAAGCTGGTGATCAATGGGGAATAGTGCTCAGATAAAGCTGGGGATCAATGAGGAATAGTGCTCAGATAAAACTGGTGATCAATGGGGAATAGTGCTCAGATAAAACTGAGGATCAATGGGGAATAGTGCTCAGATAAAGCTGGGGATCAATGGGGAATAGTGCTCAGATAAAGCTGGTGATCAATGGGGAATAGTGCTCAGATAAAACTGGTGATCAATGGGGAATAGTGCTCAGATAAAGCTGGTGATCAATGGGGAATAGTGCTCAGATAAAGCTGGGGATCAATGAGGAATAGTGCTCAGATAAAACTGGTGATCAATGGGGAATAGTGCTCAGATAAAACTGGTGATCAATGGGGAATAGTGCTCAGATAAAACTGGTGATCAATGGGGAATAATAGTGCTCAGATAAAACTGGTGATCAATGGGGAATAGTGCTCAGATAAAGCTAGCAATTGATGGAAGATCTATGCCACAATAGAAAACACAATCATAAGACGATTTTTTGAAAGACTTACAGCGGCTACGGCCCGAACCAGAGTGGTTTTTCCGCTCTTTGGCGAGCCGAGCACGAAGCAGCCCTGCAGCTCTTCGGTGACCAGCGAGGGCGGGCAGGACAGGGCGGCCACTGCTACGCGACACAGGGCCTGCGGGTGAGCAATGAGGTGGCGGAGGTGAACTTAAGCTAGGTGTTTAAAAGAAGAGTTGTTGGAAGACTAATTCTGGCCTTTTGGGGTGGTTGAGGCACCATTTCTGCGACTATTTTATAGCTGATGCGCGATTTCTGTGGGGATAATTGATGGGATATTTCCATGGGGATAATTGATGGGGCGATTTCCATGGGGAAAAAATGGGAAATTTCCATTGGGATAATTAATGAGCGATTCCTATGGAGATAATTAATGGGAAAATCCCATGAGGATAACTGATGGGAAATTTCCATGCGGATATTTATGGGGGAGATTTTCCATGGGGATAATTGATGGGAGATTTTTATGGGATATTTATGAGGGAGATTTCCATGGGGACAATTGATGGGAGATTTCCATGGGGACAATTGATGGGAGATTTCCATGGGGACAATTGATTGGAGATTTCCATGGGGACAATTGATGGGAGATTTCCATGGGGACAATTGATTGGAGATTTCAGTTGGGACAATTGACAGGCAGTTTTATGGGAATTTCCATGGGGATAATTGATAGAAGATTTCTATGGATAGTAAGGGTTAACTTCTAGACTGGAGCAGCTTAAGGAAGATTTCTAACATCTAAACCGATAAGATTAGGGAAGGTCTGATAATTAGTAATCGCCCAATCATCGACGCAGCCCCAGCGCTAAGAACTTGCCATCAGCTCCTCGTGGAACAGGTCCTTGAACAGCGCCTCCGAATTCAACTGCGGCACGCTAAATTCCAGCTCCATCTCGTCCACCAGCCGAGTGGCCAGGCTTCTCCGTTCAACTGACGCAACCGCCGCCGCCGCTCCTGCTGGCTCGTCGGATTTGCGCAGACGACGCCGACGCTTCGACGGAGGAGGCAGCGGTGTAGCCGACGATGACGCGATGTCGTCGCCGTTGTCCACCGGCTCCAAATCGTCGTGTTCATCGCCGGTAGTTGCTATCGAAGTCGGCGTGGCGTGATTGCCGGAGGCGGCTGCTGCGGTTTCGCGAATTCTGCGCAGACTGGCTTCGTTGAGACTGCTGCGGTAGTCCTGAGGAAAACAGCAGAAAAAAAGATTTGTTCTTTAATTTCTTCCGCTTAATCATCAGCTTTAAAACACAGTAGGAATACCAAACCAGGGGGGGGGGGATCTCCCCTCAGCTTAGTCGCCAGCCCTTCGGACCGTCTAGATATTCAACAATTCTGCCAGAGGGTCGAATTTTCCCCAAAAGCGCCAGTGTACTCAATGCACCCCTGTGCAGCGTGCACCAATCAGCACTGCGCCTCAGTGCGGCCTTGCTAAGCCTCAAAATTTCACCAGCACGTCGACCACAGGTGTCTGCACCAGAGATGCCATCGCTATCCCAGGGGCGCCATCGCTATCCCAGGGGCGCCATCGCTATCCCAGGGGTGCCATCGCTATCCCAGGGGTGCCATCGCTATCCTAAGGGCGCCATCGCTATCCTAAGGGCGCCATCGCTATCCTAAGGGCGCTATCGCTATCCCCAAGAGCACCATCGCTAAACCAAGGGCGCCATCACTATCCCAGGGGTGCCATCGCAATCCCAGGGGCGCCATCGCTATCCTAAGGGCGCCATCGCTATCCTAAGGGCGCCATCGCTATCCTAAGGGCGCCATCGCTATCCTAAGGGCGCCATCGCTATCCTAAGGACGCCATCGCTAAACCAAGGGCGCCATCACTATCCCAGGGGTGCCATCGCAATCCCAGGGGCGCCATCGATATACCAATGGCACCATCGCTGTCCACAAGAGCGCCATCGCTATCCCCAAGAGCGCCATCGCTATCCCCAAGAGCGCCATCGCTATCCCCAAGAGCGCTATCGCTATCCCCAAGAGCGCCATCGCTATCCCCAAGAGCGCCATCGCTATCCCACTGGCGCCGTTTCCAGAGCGCTTCTCCAAGGGCACCAAAGCTATTGCGATGGGGTAGCCATATGATTTTCCCAGTCCTACATCTCCAGGTAGATCTCATAGGCAAAATTTTCGGAGTGAAATCGGTAAAACTAATCAACAGAATGGGTCAACCAGCGCATTAGAAAAAAGAACCTTTTGACTCGAATAGATTCGTGAGAAAGTCTAATTTTTGCATCGAAAAATTTAACCGCATGAACCGCAAGAAGTAGAACTAGACGCTACAGGCTAGTAAGACATCTTTAACTATCACAGCATAAAGTTAAGTAATCCGCGTACTAACCGCGATCAACCCTGCTTAACTTAACAGCTCTGCACTTGGAATTTCGTCGTTAAGAACTCACCGGCTCTTCAATATATTCGCCGCCAGAGAAGTCCATATACCAGTCTCCGCCATCATCGCCATTATTATTATCGCAGCCGGAGCCGGGCAGACGCCAGCCCCGTTGCTTAGCAACCTGAACAAATTTCAATGCTTTAATCGCGTCCTTGCGCCAGTGCTTCTCTTTGCGACGGTGAAATTCGCTGGATAAGAAAATTACGCGAAATTGCGTAAAAAGATGCCAATAAATCATACATGCTACTGTCATTAGTACCAGGGTATCTTATATCTAAAGCTGAGTGGATCGATCGACCGGCCGGGTTTAACGCGTATCTCCTCCTAGACGGCTGGCAACTCAAATGCGGGACTTATATATATCAATCCAGAATTTTCCTACGCAACAAATAGGCTATTTTAATGTTGAAATTTCCAAAATTAAGTCAGTTAAAAAAGCAGAAAACTGTTTTCTTAACCTTCTTTGGCCACTTTGCCTCTCCAGTGGAGGGGTAGTGGCATAATTGTAAAAACAACCACCCCAACCTCCTCCCGCGGGTCGCTGTGTTTTGGAGGGGTGGGTGACGCGTGTTCTGGGTTCAATGCTAATAAAACCCCCGCGTGTTGGGGGTGAAGTAAAATTTAATGATTCCCCCCGGCCCGGAATAGGGGGGGTTGGTTTGGGCTGAGTGTACATAGCAATGTACTGTGTAAACAGATAGATAAGGACTGTGTCGAGATTCAATTGGTTTTATTATCGGCGTCTTTCAAGACTGTGTATTTAGCTGGGCAGCTAATTCAATGAATAAACTTGCGAGCCTCTTACTAGCTAGCAGGCAGTGAATGTACACTCGATAGATACTTCAATGCTTTAAATCGGGAAGTTTAAACGCTAACTGTTCCTCGAGTTTTAAGCTTTGAGAGGAGAGAATTTATATTGCTGGAAAGATCTTGCAACGCTGAGTTTGGGGATATAAGTTATTTGCTTTAAATATGAAAACAAAAAGCACAGCATTGAAAAAACGATTTCCATACTTTTAAACTTTCTGCCAAGATTGTACTTGGAGGGGGGGCTGCGTACAGAAATTCAAGCCAGCTGTCATTTGAGTAATTTCAGTAATGGAGGAGGCGGGTGACAAATTTCAATTGGTTTAATTATATCGGTGCTTTCAGTCCGTCGACGAAAGAGGGGAGAGAAGAGGGGAGTGAGGCAGGAATGATGAAGAGGGAAAGTGAAGAGAAGAGAATGTAGAGGGAAGAAAGGAGGGGAGAGGAAAATGAGAGAGCAAAGGAGGGAGGAAAGATGGGAGGAGAGAGGAGGGATAAGAGAGTACAGAGGAGATAGAAGAGAGAGGAGAGATGAGACAGGAGACGGTAGAGAGGAGAGGGGAAAGATGAGAGAATAGAGATGAGAAAATAGAGAGCGCAGAGAGGAGAGATGAGAGATAGGAGGTGATTGATAAGAAAGTAAGAGTAGAGAGGAGAGAGAAGATGAGAGCAGAGAGAAGAGATTAGATAAAGGAGCAAAGAGGAGAGAGGAGACAGGAGAGAGTCTCAGTCTGGACGATGGCAGTCAATTTTTGCAAACAGGGAAAACATGCTATGATATATCAGAGGTTTTATGGAGGATTTTTTAAATTTTTTGACGTATACCTAGACAAGTAAAAAGCATATTTTTATAGACTTCAGTTTCATAGTCTTGAGTGACTGAAATTTGATAGAGATAATATTTTTTAAATTGATGGATTGTAGCTTGAAGGAGATGATACACGCTGGATTGCATTTAACGAAAATGATTTTGATGATATCTGTTTCATGGAGAGGATGAAATGGCTAAATGAAAGGGAATAGAGAAAAGAGAAAAGGAAAGAGTAGATAAATAATTAGATGAAAGAGAACATGAAAAGAGAGAATCAAAAGGGACAAATTAAAGAAAAGAAAAAGAGAATAAAGGCGAGAGAAGAGATGAGGGAATTGAGAGGAGAGAGGAGAAGGGGTAAGAGAGGAGAAAGAGGAGACAGGAGGGAGTAGAGCCAAAAGACGAGAGAGAAGAGATAAATGAGTAGAGATGAGGGGAGAGAGAGGAGAGAGAAGCGAGAGGATAAGGGAGAAAGGAGAGGGGAGAAAGTGGAGAGATGAGAGAGCAGAGAGGAGATAAAGGAGAGGAGAGAGAAGAGATAAAAGAGGAGAGAGGAAAAAGTAGAGAGGAGAAAGTAGTGAGGAGAAAGAAGAGAGTAGATATGAGAGCGCAGAAAGGAGAGATAAGAGAGTAGAGATGAGAGATGAGAGATGAGATGAGAAATGATTGATAAACGAGCAGATGAGAGCAGAGAGGAGATAGGAGAGATTAGAGATGAGAGAGCAAAGAGGAGAGAGGGACAGACGAGAGTCTCAGTCTGGACAATGGCAGGCAGTCAATTTTTGCTAACAGGTAAAACAACATGGTTTTTGGGAGGTTAATAGAGGATTTGGAGAGGATTTGGACGATGGGATTCGTGTCATTGGATTTAGCTGATGGATTTCAGGGAATGAAATTCTGGCGATGGGAGTTCTATCCCCTTACTCCGCCAACGGAGGAGTTGGCCTCGTCTTCTCTTATATCTAAAGCTGAGTGGATCGATCGACCGGCCGGGTTTAACGCGTATCTCCTCCTAGACGGCTGGCAACTCAAATGCGGGACTTACATATATCAATGCAGAATTTTCCTACGCAACAAATAGGCTATTTTAATGTTGAAATTTCCAAAATTAAGTCAGTTAAAAAAGCAGAAAACTGTTTTCTTAACCTTCTTTGGCCACTTTGCCTCTCCAGTGGAGGGGTAGTGGCATAATTGTAAAAACAACCACCCCAACCTCCTCCCGCGGGTCGCTGTGTATTGGAGGGGTGGGTGACGCGTGTTCTGGGTTCAATGCTAATAAAACCCCCGCGTGTTGGGGGTGAAGTAAAATTTAATGATTCCCCCGGAATAGGGGGGTTGGTTTGGGCTGAGTGTACATAGCAATGTACTGTGTAAACAGATAGATAAGGACTGTGTCGATATTCAATTGGTTTTATTATCGGCGTCTTTCAAGACTGTATTTAGCTGGGCAGCTAAATTCAATGAATAAACCAGGGACTACTCAATTCTCTAGAATTGAGTAGTCCCTGGAATAAACTTGCGAGCCTCTTACTAGCTAGCAGGCAGTGAATGTACACTCGATAGATACTTCAATGCTTTAAATCGGGAAGTTCAAACGCTAACTGTTCCTTGAGTTTTAAGCTTTGAGAGGAGAGAATTTGTATTGCTGGAAAGATCTTGCAACGCTGAGTTTGGGGATATAAGTTATTTGTTTTAAATGAAAACAAAAAGCACAGCATTGAAAAAACGATTTCCATACTTTTAAACTTTCTGCCAAGATTGTAGTTGGGGGGAAGGTTGCGTACACAAATTCAAGCCAGCTATCATTTGAGTAATTTCAGTAATGGAGGAGGCGGGTGATAAATTTCAATTGGTTTGATTATCGGCGCTTTCAGTCCGTCAGATAAGAGAGTAGAGAGAAGAGATTTCAAGGAGAAGAGAGGATAGAAAGATAATGGAAAAGACAGTAGATATGAGAGCTGTGAGTGTAGAAAAAATACTAAACTAAAGACTAGAGAGTTACTTGGAGTTAAATTGAATCTAAGATAAGCCCCACATTGGGCGCCATGTAGAAAAAATACTAACTAAACTAAAAACTATTTAATTGGAGTTAAATTGAAGGAGCAGTAAGTGGGCGCAGGGCCCAAACCGATATATTTATAGAACATTTAACTTTGGGGGGTTGAGCCTAGAATAATAAAGAGAGGGGGTGGAGTGCGCGACTGAAGAGAGAGGCGAGAATGGAGAGCCAATCAGAAGGCAGCAAGGGAGAGAGAGATAAGAATAACAAGATTGAGCTGGACAGAGAAGAGAGAAAACAGAGTAAACAGAGACAAGTGAAGGTGAACTAAAGAAATGACTAGGAAAGTCGCGACAGTGAGATTAAAGACGAGTCGACGACAGAGGGGAGAGAAGAGGGGAGTGAGGCAGGAATGATGAAGAGGGAGAGCGAAGAGAAGAGAATGTAGAGGGAAGAAAGGAGGGGAGAGAGGAAAAATGAGAGAGCAAAGGAGGGAGGAAAGATGGGAGGAGAGAGGGATAAGAGAGTACAGAGGAGAGAGAAGAGAGAAGAGAGATGAGACAGGAGACGGTAGAGAGGAGAGGGGAAAGATGAGAGATGAAAAAGGAGAGGGTAAGAGAGAAAATAGGAGTATGAGAAATGAGAGCAGAGAGAAGAGACGAGAGAGAAAAGAGAAGAGAGAGAGAGAGGGCAGGGTAGAGGAGAGGCGATAGATAAGCGAGTAGAGATGAGAGATGGGAGAGAAGAAGAGAGATAAGAGACAATTGAGAGAAGACAGGAGAGAAGACGGGAGAGAGAGAAGCGAGAAGAGAAGAGAGAGAGGACTCAGGAGAGAGATGAGAAAAGAAATGAGAGAGCAAAGGGAAAAGATGAGAGAATAGAGATAAGAAAAAAGAGATAAGAGCGCAGAGAGGAGAGATGAGAGATGGGAGGTGATTGATAAGAAAGTAAGAGTAGAGAGGAGAGAGGAGATGAGAGCAGAGAGAAGAGATTAGATAAAGGAGCAAAGAGGAGAGAGGAGACAGGAGAGAGTCTCAGTCTGGACCTGGCAGTCAATTTTTGCAAACAGGGAAAACATGCTATGATATTTCAGAGGTTTTATGGAGGATTTTTTTAATTTTTTGACGTATATCCAGACAAGTAAAAAGCATATTTTATAGACTTCAGTTTCATAGTCTTGAGTGACTGAAATTTGATAGAGATAATATTTTTTTAAATGATGGATTGTAGCTTGAAGGAGATGATACACTTGAAGGAGATTGCATTTAACGGAGATGATTTTGATGATATCTGTTTCATAGAGAGGATGAAATGGCTAAATGAAAGGGAATAGAGAAAAGAGAAAGGAAAGAGTGAATAAAATATTAGAGGAAAGAGAACATGAAAAGAGAGAATCAAAAGGGCAGATTAGAGAAAAGAAAAAGAGAATAAAGGCGAGAGAAGAGATGGGGGAATTGAGAGGAGAGAGGAGAGGGGTAAGAGAGGAGAAAGAGGAGACAGGAGGGAGTAGAGCCAAAAGACGAGAGAGAAGAGATAAATGAGTAAAGATGAGGGGAGAGAGAAGCGAGAGGATAAGGGAGAGAGGAGAGGGGAGAAAGTAGAAAGATGAGAGAGCAGAGAGGAGATAAAGGAGAGGAGAGTGAAGAGATAAAAGAGAAGAGAGGAAAAAGTAGAGGAGAAAGTGGTGAGGAGAAAGAAGAGAGTCTAGATATGAGAGTGCAGAAAGGAGAGATAAGAGAGTAGAGATGAGAGATAAGAGATGAGATGAGAAATGATTGATAAACGAGCAGATGAGAGCAGAGAGGAGATAGGAGAGATTAGAGATGAGAGAGCAAAGAGGAGAGAGGGACAGACGAGAGTCTCAATCTGGACAATGGCAGGCAGTCAATTTTTGCAAACAGGTAAAACAACATGATTTTTGGGGGGTTAATAGAGGATTTGGAGAGGATTTGGACGATGGGATTCGTGTCATTGGATTCAGCTGATGGATTTCAGAAAATGAAATTCTGGCGATGGGAGTTCTTCCCCTTACTCCGCCAACGGAGGAGTTGGCCTCGTCTTATATCTAAAGCTGAGTGGATCGATCGACCGGCCGGGTTTAACGCGTATCTCCTCCTAGACGGCTGGCAACTCAAATGCGGGACTTACATATATCAATGCAGAATTTTCCTACGCAACAAATAGGCTATTTTAATGTTGAAATTTCCAAAATTAAGTCAGTTAAAAAAGCAGAAAACTGTTTTCTTAACCTTCTTTGGCCACTTTGCCTCTCCAGTGGAGGGGTAGTGGCATAATTGTAAAAACAACCACCCCAACCTCCTCCCGCGGGTCGCTGTGTATTGGAGGGGTGGGTGACGCGTGTTCTGGGTTCAATGCTAATAAAACCCCGCGTGTTGGGGGTGAAGTAAAATTTAATGATTCCCCCGGAATAGGGGGGTTGGTTTGGGCTGAGTGTACATAGCAATGTACTGTGTAAACAGATAGATAAGGACTGTGTCGATATTCAATTGGTTTTATTATCGGCGTCTTTCAAGACTGTATTTAGCTGGGCAGCTAAATTCAATGAATAAACCAGGGACTACTCAATTCTCTAGAATTGAGTAGTCCCTGGAATAAACTTGCGAGCCTCTTACTAGCTAGCAGGCAGTGAATGTACACTCGATAGATACTTCAATGCTTTAAATCGGGAAGTTCAAACGCTAACTGTTCCTTGAGTTTTAAGCTTTGAGAGGAGAGAATTTGTATTGCTGGAAAGATCTTGCAACGCTGAGTTTGGGGATATAAGTTATTTGTTTTAAATGAAAACAAAAAGCACAGCATTGAAAAAACGATTTCCATACTTTTAAACTTTCTGCCAAGATTGTAGTTGGGGGGAAGGTTGCGTACACAAATTCAAGCCAGCTATCATTTGAGTAATTTCAGTAATGGAGGAGGCGGGTGATAAATTTCAATTGGTTTGATTATCGGCGCTTTCAGTCCGTCAGATAAGAGAGTAGAGAGAAGAGATTTCAAGGAGAAGAGAGGATAGAAAGATAATGGAAAAGACAGTAGATATGAGAGCTGTGAGTGTAGAAAAAATACTAAACTAAAGACTAGAGAGTTACTTGGAGTTAAATTGAATCTAAGATAAGCCCCACATTGGGCGCCATGTAGAAAAAATACTAACTAAACTAAAAACTATTTAATTGGAGTTAAATTGAAGGAGCAGTAAGTGGGCGCAGGGCCCAAACCGATATATTTATAGAACATTTAACTTTGGGGGTTGAGCCTAGAATAATAAAGAGAGGGGGTGGAGTGCGCGACTGAAGAGAGAGGCGAGAATGGAGAGCCAATCAGAAGGCAGCAAGGGAGAGAGAGATAAGAATAACAAGATTGAGCTGGACAGAGAAGAGAGAAAACAGAGTAAACAGAGACAAGTGAAGGTGAACTAAAGAAATGACTAGGAAAGTCGCGACAGTGAGATTAAAGACGAGTCGACGACAGAGGGGAGAGAAGAGGGGAGTGAGGCAGGAATGATGGCAGGCAGTCAATTTTTGCAAACAGGTAAAACAACATGATTTTTGGGGGGTTAATAGAGGATTTGGAGAGGATTTGGACGATGGGATTCGTGTCATTGGATTCAGCTGATGGATTTCAGAAAATGAAATTCTGGCGATGGGAGTTCTTCCCCTTACTCCGCCAACGGAGGAGTTGGCCTCGTTATATCTAAAGCTGAGTGGGTCGATCGACCGGCCGGGTTTAACGCGTATCTCCTCCTAGACGGCTGGCAACTCAAATGCGGGACTTACATATATCAATTCAGAATTTTCCTACGCAACAAATAGGCTATTTTAATGTTGAAAAATTAAAAGTCAAGTCCGTTAAAAAAGCAAAAAACTGTTTTCTTAACCTTCTTTGGCCACTTTGCCTCTCCAGTGGCATTATTGTAAAAACAACCACCCCAACCTCCCCCCGCAGGTCGCTGTGTATTGGAGGGGTGGTTGATGCGTGTTCTGGGTTCAATGTTAATAAAACCCCCGCGTGTTGGGGGGTTCAGTTAAATTTAATGCTTCCCTCCAGAACGGAGGGTTGGTTTGGGCTGAGTGTACATAGCAATGTACATTGTAAACAGATAGATAGGACTGTGTCGAGATTCAATTGGTTTTACTATCGGCGCCTTTCAAAAGGCAGCCTGTCTGTATATTAGCTGGGCAGTGAAATTCAATGAATAAACAGCAGGAAGGTGAATGTACACTCGATACTTAATGCTTTGAACTGGGAAGTTCAGACGTTAACTGTTCCTTTTTTTTAACTTTGAGAGGAGAGACTTATACTGCTGGAAGGATCTTGCAACGCTGAATTCGGGGATATAAGTTATTTGCTTTAAATATGAAAACAAAAAGCACAGCATTGAAAAAACGATTCCATACTTTTAAAATTTCTGCCAAGATTGTAGTTGGGGGGGGGGGGTTGAGTACACAAATTCAGGCCAGCTATCATTTGAGTAAATTCAGTAATGGAGGAGGCGGGTAACAAATTTCAATTGGTTTGATTATCGGCGCTTTCAGTCCGTCAGATAAGAGAGTAAAGAGAAGAGAGATTTCAAGGAGAAGAGAGGATAGAAAGATGATAGAAAGACAGTAGATATGAGAGATAAGAGATTAAAGACGACAGAGCCAGAGGGGAGAGAAGAGGGGAGTGAGGCGGGAATGATGAAGAGGGAGAGCGAAGAGAAGAGAAAGTAGAGGGAAGAAAGGAGGGGAGAGAGGAAAATGAGAGAGCAAAGGAGGGAGGAAAGATGGGAGGAGAGAGGAGGGATAAGATAGTACAGAGGAGAGAGAAGAGAGAGGAGAGATGAGACAGGAGACGGTAGAGAGAAGAGGGGAAAGATGAGAGATGAAGAGGGAGAGGGTAAGAGAGAAAAAAGGAGTATGAGAATTGAGAGCAGAGAGGAGAGACGAGAGAGAAAAAAGAGGAGAGAGAGAGGACAGGGTAGAGGAGAGGCGATAGATAAGCGAGTAGAGATGAGAGATGAGAGAGAAGAGGAGAGATAGAGAGAATTGAGAGAAGACAGGAGAGAAGAGATAGAGAGAAGAGGGGAGAGAGCGAAGCGAGAAGAGAAGGGAGAGAAGAGAGAGATGAAAAAACAAATGAGAGAGCAAAAGGGGAAAGATGAGAGAATAGAGATGAGAAAATAGAGATGAGAGCGTAGAGGGGAGAGATGAGAGATGGGAGGTGATTGATAAGAAAGTAAGAGTAGAGATGAGAGCGTAGAGGGAGAGCAGGAAGTAGAAAGAAGAGATTAGATAAAGGAGCAAAGAGGAGAGAGGCGACAGGAGAGAGTCTCAGTCTGGACGATGGCAGTCAATTTTTGTAAACAGGGAAAACATGCTATGATATTTCAGAGGTTTTATGGAGGATTTGGAAGATTTGGAAGATTTTTTGACGTATACCCAGACAAGTAAAAATCATATTTTTATAGACTTCAGTTTCATAGTCTTGATTGACTGAAATTTGATAGAGATAGTATTTTTTTAAATCGATGGATTGTAGCTTGAAGGAGGATGATACAAGCTAGATTGCAGTTTAACGGAGAGGATTTTGATGATAGCTGTTTCATGGAGAGGATGAAATGGTTAAATTGAATTAAAAGAATTAAAAGGGACAGATTAGAGAAAAGAAAAAAAGAGAATAAAGGCGAGAGAAGAGATGAAGGAATTGAGAGGAGAGAGGAGAGGGGTAAGAGAGGAGAAAGAGGAGACAGAGGGAGTAGAGCCAAAAGACGAGAGAGAAGAGATAAATTAGTAGAGATGAGGGGAGAGAGAGGAGAGAGAAGCAAGAGGATAAGGGAGAGAGGAGAGGGGAGAAAGTAGAGAGATGAGAGAGCAGAGAGGAGATAAAGGAGAGGAGAGAGAAGAGATAAAAGAGGAGAGAGGAAAAAGTTGAGAGGAGAAAGTAGTGAGGAGAGATAAGAGAGTAGACATGAGAAATGATAGATAAGCGAGGAGATGAGAGCAGAGAGGAGATAGGAGAGATTAGAGATGAGAGAGCAGAGAGGAGATAGGAGAGATTAATTTTTGCAAACAGGGAAAACATGCTATGATATTTCAGAGGTTTTATGGAGGATTTTTTTAATTTTTTTGACGTATATCCAGACAAGTAAAAAGCATATTTTATAGACTTCAGTTTCATAGTCTTGAGTGACTGAAATTTGATAGAGATAATATTTTTTTAAATGATGGATTGTAGCTTGAAGGAGATGATACACTTGAAGGAGATTGCATTTAACGGAGATGATTTTGATGATATCTGTTTCATAGAGAGGATGAAATGGCTAAATGAAAGGGAATAGAGAAAAGAGAAAGGAAAGAGTGAATAAAATATTAGAGGAAAGAGAACATGAAAAGAGAGAATCAAAAGGGCAGATTAGAGAAAAGAAAAAGAGAATAAAGGCGAGAGAAGAGATGGGGGAATTGAGAGGAGAGAGGAGAGGGGGTAAGAGAGGAGAAAGAGGAG
Organism: Macrostomum lignano; assembly: GCA_002269645.1. Lineage (NCBI taxonomy): Eukaryota > Metazoa > Platyhelminthes > Macrostomidae > Macrostomum > Macrostomum lignano. The sequence goes on along the minus strand of NIVC01000302.1, from coordinate 145,022 downwards.
ACAGGAGGGAGTAGAGCCAAAAGACGAGAGAGAAGAGATAAATGAGTAAAGATGAGGGGAGAGAGAAGCGAGAGGATAAGGGAGAGAGGAGAGGGAGAAAGTAGAAAGATGAGAGAGCAGAGAGGAGATAAAGGAGAGGAGAGTGAAGAGATAAAAGAGAAGAGAGGAAAAAGTAGAGGAGAAAGTGGTGAGGAGAAAGAAGAGAGTCTAGATATGAGAGTGCAGAAAGGAGAGATAAGAGAGTAGAGATGAGAGATAAGAGATGAGATGAGAAATGATTGATAAACGAGCAGATGAGAGCAGAGAGGAGATAGGAGAGATTAGAGATGAGAGAGCAAAGAGGAGAGAGGGACAGACGAGAGTCTCAATCTGGACAATGGCAGGCAGTCAATTTTTGCACACAGGTAAAACAACATGGTTTTTGGGAGGTTAATATAGGATTTGGAGAGGATTTGGACGATGGGATTCGTGTCATTGGATTCAGCTGATGGTTTCGGGGAATGAAATTCTGGCGATGGGAGTTCTATCCCCTCACTCCGCCAACGGAGGAGTTGGCCTCGTCTTATATCTAAAGCTAAGGTCGAGTGGGTCGATCGACCGGCCGGGTTTAACGCGTATCTCCTCCTAGACGGCTGGCAACTCAAATGCGGGACTTACATATATCAATTCAAAATTTTCCTACGCAACAAATAGGCTATTTTAATGTTGAAAAATTAAAAGTCAAGTCCGTTAAAAAAGCAAAAAACTGTTTTCTTAACCTTCTTTGGCCACTTTGCCTCTCCAGTGGCATTATTGTAAAAACAACCACCCCAACCTCCCCCCGCAGGTCGCTGTGTATTGGAGGGGTGGTTGATGCGTGTTCTGGGTTCAATGCTAATAAAACCCCGCGTGTTGGGGGGTTCAGTTAAATTTAATGCTTCCCTCCAGAACGGAGGGTTGGTTTGGGCTGAGTGTACATAGCAATGTACATTGTAAACAGATAGATAGGACTGTGTCGAGATTCAATTGGTTTTACTATCGGCGCCTTTCAAAAGGCAGCCTGTCTGTATATTAGCTGGGCAGTGAAATTCAATGAATAAACAGCAGGCAGGTGAATGTACACTCGATACTTAATGCTTTGAACCGGGAAGTTCAGACGTTAACTGTTCCTTTTTTTTAACTTTGAGAGGAGAGACTTATATTGCTGGAAGGATCTTGCAACGCTGAATTCGGGGATTTAAGTTATTTGCTTTAAATATGAAAACAAAAAGCACAGCATTGAAAAAACGATTCCATACTTTTAAAATTTCTGCCAAGATTGTAGTTGGGGGGGGTTGAGTACACAAATTCAGGCCAGCTATCATTTGAGTAAATTCAGTAATGGAGGAGGCTGGTAACAAATTTCAATTGGTTTGATTATCGGCGCTTTCAGTCCGTCAGATAAGAGAGTAAAGAGAAGAGAGATTTCAAGGAGAAGAGAGGATAGAAAGATGATAGAAAGACAGTAGATATGAGAGATAAGAGATTAAAGACGACAGAGCCAGAGGGGAGAGAAGAGGGGAGTGAGGCGGGAATGATGAAGAGGGAGAGCGAAGAGAAGAGAAAGTAGAGGGAAGAAAGGAGGGGAGAGAGGAAAATGAGAGAGCAAAGGAGGGAGGAAAGATGGGAGGAGAGAGGAGGGATAAGATAGTACAGAGGAGAGAGAAGAGAGAGGAGAGATGAGACAGGAGACGGTAGAGAGAAGAGGGGAAAGATGAGAGATGAAGAGGGAGAGGGTAAGAGAGAAAATAGGAGTATGAGAATTGAGAGCAGAGAGGAGATACGAGAGAGAAAAAAGAGGAGAGAGAGAGGACAGGGTAGAGGAGAGGCGATAGATAAGCGAGTAGAGATGAGAGATGAGAGAGAAGAGGAGAGATAGAGAGAATTGAGAGAAGACAGGAGAGAAGAGATAGAGAGAAGAGGGGAGAGAGCGAAGCGAGAAGAGAAGGGAGAGAAGAGAGAGATGAAAAAACAAATGAGAGAGCAAAAGGGGAAAGATGAGAGAATAGAGATGAGAAAATAGAGATGAGAGCGTAGAGGGGAGAGATGAGAGATGGGAGGTGATTGATAAGAAAGTAAGAGTAGAGATGAGAGAGGAGATGGAGAGCAGGAAGCAGAAAGAAGAGATTAGATAAAGGAGCAAAGAGGAGAGAGGCGACAGGAGAGAGTCTCAGTCTGGACGATGGCAGTCAATTTTTGTAAACAGGGAAAACATGCTATGATATTTCAGAGGTTTTATGGAGGATTTGGAAGATTTGGAAGATTTTTTGACGTATACCCAGACAAGTAAAAATCATATTTTTATAGACTTCAGTTTCATAGTCTTGATTGACTGAAATTTGATAGAGATAGTATTTTTTTAAATCGATGGATTGTAGCTTGAAGGAGGATGATACAAGCTAGATTGCAGTTTAACGGAGAGGATTTTGATGATAGCTGTTTCATGGAGAGGATGAAATGGTTAAATTGAATTAAAAGAATTAAAAGGGACAGATTAGAGAAAAGAAAAAAAGAGAATAAAGGCGAGAGAAGAGATGAAGGAATTGAGAGGAGAGAGGAGAGGGGTAAGAGAGGAGAAAGAGGAGACAGAGGGAGTAGAGCCAAAAGACGAGAGAGAAGAGATAAATTAGTAGAGATGAGGGGAGAGAGAGAGAGAGAAGCAAGAGGATAAGGGAGAGAGGAGAGGGGAGAAAGTAGAGAGATGAGAGAGCAGAGAGGAGATAAAGGAGAGGAGAGAGAAGAGATAAAAGAGGAGAGAGGAAAAAGTTGAGAGGAGAAAGTAGTGAGGAGAGATAAGAGAGTAGACATGAGAAATGATAGATAAGCGAGGAGATGAGAGCAGAGAGGAGATAGGAGAGATTAGAGATGAGAGAGCAGAGAGGAGATAGGAGAGATTAATTTTTGCAAACAGGGAAAACATGCTATGATATTTCAGAGGTTTTATGGAGGATTTTTTTAATTTTTTTGACGTATATCCAGACAAGTAAAAAGCATATTTTATAGACTTCAGTTTCATAGTCTTGAGTGACTGAAATTTGATAGAGATAATATTTTTTTAAATGATGGATTGTAGCTTGAAGGAGATGATACACTTGAAGGAGATTGCATTTAACGGAGATGATTTTGATGATATCTGTTTCATAGAGAGGATGAAATGGCTAAATGAAAGGGAATAGAGAAAAGAGAAAGGAAAGAGTGAATAAAATATTAGAGGAAAGAGAACATGAAAAGAGAGAATCAAAAGGGCAGATTAGAGAAAAGAAAAAGAGAATAAAGGCGAGAGAAGAGATGGGGGAATTGAGAGGAGAGAGGAGAGGGGGTAAGAGAGGAGAAAGAGGAGACAGGAGGGAGTAGAGCCAAAAGACGAGAGAGAAGAGATAAATGAGTAAAGATGAGGGGAGAGAGAAGCGAGAGGATAAGGGAGAGAGGAGAGGGGAGAAAGTAGAAAGATGAGAGAGCAGAGAGGAGATAAAGGAGAGGAGAGTGAAGAGATAAAAGAGAAGAGAGGAAAAAGTAGAGGAGAAAGTGGTGAGGAGAAAGAAGAGAGTCTAGATATGAGAGTGCAGAAAGGAGAGATAAGAGAGTAGAGATGAGAGATAAGAGATGAGATGAGAAATGATTGATAAACGAGCAGATGAGAGCAGAGAGGAGATAGGAGAGATTAGAGATGAGAGAGCAAAGAGGAGAGAGGGACAGACGAGAGTCTCAATCTGGACAATGGCAGGCAGTCAATTTTTGCACACAGGTAAAACAACATGGTTTTTGGGAGGTTAATATAGGATTTGGAGAGGATTTGGACGATGGGATTCGTGTCATTGGATTCAGCTGATGGTTTCGGGGAATGAAATTCTGGCGATGGGAGTTCTATCCCCTCACTCCGCCAACGGAGGAGTTGGCCTCGTCTTATATCTAAAGCTAAGGTCGAGTGGGTCGATCGACCGGCCGGGTTTAACGCGTATCTCCTCCTAGACGGCTGGCAACTCAAATGCGGGACTTACATATATCAATTCAAAATTTTCCTACGCAACAAATAGGCTATTTTAATGTTGAAAAATTAAAAGTCAAGTCCGTTAAAAAAGCAAAAAACTGTTTTCTTAACCTTCTTTGGCCACTTTGCCTCTCCAGTGGCATTATTGTAAAAACAACCACCCCAACCTCCCCCCGCAGGTCGCTGTGTATTGGAGGGGTGGTTGATGCGTGTTCTGGGTTCAATGCTAATAAAACCCCCGCGTGTTGGGGGGTTCAGTTAAATTTAATGCTTCCCTCCAGAACGGAGGGTTGGTTTGGGCTGAGTGTACATAGCAATGTACATTGTAAACAGATAGATAGGACTGTGTCGAGATTCAATTGGTTTTACTATCGGCGCCTTTCAAAAGGCAGCCTGTCTGTATATTAGCTGGGCAGTGAAATTCAATGAATAAACAGCAGGCAGGTGAATGTACACTCGATACTTAATGCTTTGAACCGGGAAGTTCAGACGTTAACTGTTCCTTTTTTTTAACTTTGAGAGGAGAGACTTATATTGCTGGAAGGATCTTGCAACGCTGAATTCGGGGATTTAAGTTATTTGCTTTAAATATGAAAACAAAAAGCACAGCATTGAAAAAACGATTCCATACTTTTAAAATTTCTGCCAAGATTGTAGTTGGGGGGGGTTGAGTACACAAATTCAGGCCAGCTATCATTTGAGTAAATTCAGTAATGGAGGAGGCTGGTAACAAATTTCAATTGGTTTGATTATCGGCGCTTTCAGTCCGTCAGATAAGAGAGTAAAGAGAAGAGAGATTTCAAGGAGAAGAGAGGATAGAAAGATGATAGAAAGACAGTAGATATGAGAGATAAGAGATTAAAGACGACAGAGCCAGAGGGGAGAGAAGAGGGGAGTGAGGCGGGAATGATGAAGAGGGAGAGCGAAGAGAAGAGAAAGTAGAGGGAAGAAAGGAGGGGAGAGAGGAAAATGAGAGAGCAAAGGAGGGAGGAAAGATGGGAGGAGAGAGGAGGGATAAGATAGTACAGAGGAGAGAGAAGAGAGAGGAGAGATGAGACAGGAGACGGTAGAGAGAAGAGGGGAAAGATGAGAGATGAAGAGGGAGAGGGTAAGAGAGAAAATAGGAGTATGAGAATTGAGAGCAGAGAGGAGATACGAGAGAGAAAAAAGAGGAGAGAGAGAGGACAGGGTAGAGGAGAGGCGATAGATAAGCGAGTAGAGATGAGAGATGAGAGAGAAGAGGAGAGATAGAGAGAATTGAGAGAAGACAGGAGAGAAGAGATAGAGAGAAGAGGGGAGAGAGCGAAGCGAGAAGAGAAGGGAGAGAAGAGAGAGATGAAAAAACAAATGAGAGAGCAAAAGGGGAAAGATGAGAGAATAGAGATGAGAAAATAGAGATGAGAGCGTAGAGGGGAGAGATGAGAGATGGGAGGTGATTGATAAGAAAGTAAGAGTAGAGATGAGAGAGGAGATGGAGAGCAGGAAGCAGAAAGAAGAGATTAGATAAAGGAGCAAAGAGGAGAGAGGCGACAGGAGAGAGTCTCAGTCTGGACGATGGCAGTCAATTTTTGTAAACAGGGAAAACATGCTATGATATTTCAGAGGTTTTATGGAGGATTTGGAAGATTTGGAAGATTTTTTGACGTATACCCAGACAAGTAAAAATCATATTTTTATAGACTTCAGTTTCATAGTCTTGATTGACTGAAATTTGATAGAGATAGTATTTTTTTAAATCGATGGATTGTAGCTTGAAGGAGGATGATACAAGCTAGATTGCAGTTTAACGGAGAGGATTTTGATGATAGCTGTTTCATGGAGAGGATGAAATGGTTAAATTGAATTAAAAGAATTAAAAGGGACAGATTAGAGAAAAGAAAAAAAGAGAATAAAGGCGAGAGAAGAGATGAAGGAATTGAGAGGAGAGAGGAGAGGGGTAAGAGAGGAGAAAGAGGAGACAGAGGGAGTAGAGCCAAAAGACGAGAGAGAAGAGATAAATTAGTAGAGATGAGGGGAGAGAGAGGAGAGAGAAGCAAGAGGATAAGGGAGAGAGGAGAGGGGAGAAAGTAGAGAGATGAGAGAGCAGAGAGGAGATAAAGGAGAGGAGAGAGAAGAGATAAAAGAGGAGAGAGGAAAAAGTTGAGAGGAGAAAGTAGTGAGGAGAGATAAGAGAGTAGACATGAGAAATGATAGATAAGCGAGGAGATGAGAGCAGAGAGGAGATAGGAGAGATTAGAGATGAGAGAGCAGAGAGGAGATAGGAGAGATTAATTTTTGCAAACAGGGAAAACATGCTATGATATTTCAGAGGTTTTATGGAGGATTTTTTTAATTTTTTTGACGTATATCCAGACAAGTAAAAAGCATATTTTATAGACTTCAGTTTCATAGTCTTGAGTGACTGAAATTTGATAGAGATAATATTTTTTTAAATGATGGATTGTAGCTTGAAGGAGATGATACACTTGAAGGAGATTGCATTTAACGGAGATGATTTTGATGATATCTGTTTCATAGAGAGGATGAAATGGCTAAATGAAAGGGAATAGAGAAAAGAGAAAGGAAAGAGTGAATAAAATATTAGAGGAAAGAGAACATGAAAAGAGAGAATCAAAAGGGCAGATTAGAGAAAAGAAAAAGAGAATAAAGGCGAGAGAAGAGATGGGGGAATTGAGAGGAGAGAGGAGAGGGGGTAAGAGAGGAGAAAGAGGAGACAGGAGGGAGTAGAGCCAAAAGACGAGAGAGAAGAGATAAATGAGTAAAGATGAGGGGAGAGAGAAGCGAGAGGATAAGGGAGAGAGGAGAGGGGAGAAAGTAGAAAGATGAGAGAGCAGAGAGGAGATAAAGGAGAGGAGAGTGAAGAGATAAAAGAGAAGAGAGGAAAAAGTAGAGGAGAAAGTGGTGAGGAGAAAGAAGAGAGTCTAGATATGAGAGTGCAGAAAGGAGAGATAAGAGAGTAGAGATGAGAGATAAGAGATGAGATGAGAAATGATTGATAAACGAGCAGATGAGAGCAGAGAGGAGATAGGAGAGATTAGAGATGAGAGAGCAAAGAGGAGAGAGGGACAGACGAGAGTCTCAATCTGGACAATGGCAGGCAGTCAATTTTTGCACACAGGTAAAACAACATGGTTTTTGGGAGGTTAATATAGGATTTGGAGAGGATTTGGACGATGGGATTCGTGTCATTGGATTCAGCTGATGGTTTCGGGGAATGAAATTCTGGCGATGGGAGTTCTATCCCCTCACTCCGCCAACGGAGGAGTTGGCCTCGTCTTATATCTAAAGCTAAGGTCGAGTGGGTCGATCGACCGGCCGGGTTTAACGCGTATCTCCTCCTAGACGGCTGGCAACTCAAATGCGGGACTTACATATATCAATTCAAAATTTTCCTACGCAACAAATAGGCTATTTTAATGTTGAAAAATTAAAAGTCAAGTCCGTTAAAAAAGCAAAAAACTGTTTTCTTAACCTTCTTTGGCCACTTTGCCTCTCCAGTGGCATTATTGTAAAAACAACCACCCCAACCTCCCCCGCAGGTCGCTGTGTATTGGAGGGGTGGTTGATGCGTGTTCTGGGTTCAATGCTAATAAAACCCCCGCGTGTTGGGGGTTCAGTTAAATTTAATGCTTCCCTCCAGAACGGAGGGTTGGTTTGGGCTGAGTGTACATAGCAATGTACATTGTAAACAGATAGATAGGACTGTGTCGAGATTCAATTGGTTTTACTATCGGCGCCTTTCAAAAGGCAGCCTGTCTGTATATTAGCTGGGCAGTGAAATTCAATGAATAAACAGCAGGCAGGTGAATGTACACTCGATACTTAATGCTTTGAACCGGGAAGTTCAGACGTTAACTGTTCCTTTTTTTTAACTTTGAGAGGAGAGACTTATATTGCTGGAAGGATCTTGCAACGCTGAATTCGGGGATTTAAGTTATTTGCTTTAAATATGAAAACAAAAAGCACAGCATTGAAAAAACGATTCCATACTTTTAAAATTTCTGCCAAGATTGTAGTTGGGGGGGGTTGAGTACACAAATTCAGGCCAGCTATCATTTGAGTAAATTCAGTAATGGAGGAGGCTGGTAACAAATTTCAATTGGTTTGATTATCGGCGCTTTCAGTCCGTCAGATAAGAGAGTAAAGAGAAGAGAGATTTCAAGGAGAAGAGAGGATAGAAAGATGATAGAAAGACAGTAGATATGAGAGATAAGAGATTAAAGACGACAGAGCCAGAGGGGAGAGAAGAGGGGAGTGAGGCGGGAATGATGAAGAGGGAGAGCGAAGAGAAGAGAAAGTAGAGGGAAGAAAGGAGGGGAGAGAGGAAAATGAGAGAGCAAAGGAGGGAGGAAAGATGGGAGGAGAGAGGAGGGATAAGATAGTACAGAGGAGAGAGAAGAGAGAGGAGAGATGAGACAGGAGACGGTAGAGAGAAGAGGGGAAAGATGAGAGATGAAGAGGGAGAGGGTAAGAGAGAAAATAGGAGTATGAGAATTGAGAGCAGAGAGGAGATACGAGAGAGAAAAAAGAGGAGAGAGAGAGGACAGGGTAGAGGAGAGGCGATAGATAAGCGAGTAGAGATGAGAGATGAGAGAGAAGAGGAGAGATAGAGAGAATTGAGAGAAGACAGGAGAGAAGAGATAGAGAGAAGAGGGGAGAGAGCGAAGCGAGAAGAGAAGGGAGAGAAGAGAGAGATGAAAAAACAAATGAGAGAGCAAAAGGGGAAAGATGAGAGAATAGAGATGAGAAAATAGAGATGAGAGCGTAGAGGGGAGAGATGAGAGATGGGAGGTGATTGATAAGAAAGTAAGAGTAGAGATGAGAGAGGAGATGGAGAGCAGGAAGCAGAAAGAAGAGATTAGATAAAGGAGCAAAGAGGAGAGAGGCGACAGGAGAGAGTCTCAGTCTGGACGATGGCAGTCAATTTTTGTAAACAGGGAAAACATGCTATGATATTTCAGAGGTTTTATGGAGGATTTGGAAGATTTGGAAGATTTTTTGACGTATACCCAGACAAGTAAAAATCATATTTTTATAGACTTCAGTTTCATAGTCTTGATTGACTGAAATTTGATAGAGATAGTATTTTTTTAAATCGATGGATTGTAGCTTGAAGGAGGATGATACAAGCTAGATTGCAGTTTAACGGAGAGGATTTTGATGATAGCTGTTTCATGGAGAGGATGAAATGGTTAAATTGAAAGGGAATAGAGAAAAGAGAAAAGGCTAGAGTAGATAAAAGATTAGATGAAAGAGAACATGAAAAGAGAGAATTAAAAGGGACAGATTAGAGAAAAGAAAAAAGAGAATAAAGGCGAGAGAAGAGATGAAGGAATTGAGAGGAGAGAGGAGAGGGGTAAGAGAGGAGAAAGAGGAGACAGAGGGAGTAGAGCCAAAAGACGAGAGAGAAGAGATAAATTAGTAGAGATGAGGGGAGAGAGAGGAGAGAGAAGCAAGAGGATAAGGGAGAGAGGAGAGGGGAGAAAGTAGAGAGATGAGAGAGCAGAGAGGAGATAAAGGAGAGGAGAGAGAAGAGATAAAAGAGGAGAGAGGAAAAAGTTGAGAGGAGAAAGTAGTGAGGAGAGATAAGAGAGTAGACATGAGAAATGATAGATAAGCGAGGAGATGAGAGCAGAGAGGAGATAGGAGAGATTAGAGATGAGAGAGCAGAGAGGAGATAGGAGAGATTAGAGATGAGAGAGCAAAGAGGAGAGAGGAGACAGACGAGAGTCTCAGTCTGGACGATGGCAGGCAGTCAATTTTTGCACACAGGTAAAACAACATGGTTTTTGGGAGGTTAATATAGGATTTGGAGAGGATTTGGACGATGGGATTCGTGTCATTGGATTCAGCTGATGGTTTCGGGGAATGAAATTCTGGCGATGGGAGTTCTATCCCCTCACTCCGCCAACGGAGGAGTTGGCCTCGTCTTATATCTAAAGCTGAGTGGATCGATCGACCGGCCGGGTTTAACGCGTATCTCCTCCTAGACGGCTGGCAACTCAAATGCGGGACTTACATATATCAATGCAGAATTTTCCTACGCAACAAATAGGCTATTTTAATGTTGAAATTTCCAAAATTAAGTCAGTTAAAAAAGCAGAAAACTGTTTTCTTAACCTTCTTTGGCCACTTTGCCTCTCCAGTGGAGGGGTAGTGGCATAATTGTAAAAACAACCACCCCAACCTCCTCCCGCGGGTCGCTGTGTATTGGAGGGGTGGGTGACGCGTGTTCTGGGTTCAATGCTAATAAAACCCCCGCGTGTTGGGGGTGAAGTAAAATTTAATGATTCCCCCGGAATAGGGGGGTTGGTTTGGGCTGAGTGTACATAGCAATGTACTGTGTAAACAGATAGATAAGGACTGTGTCGATATTCAATTGGTTTTATTATCGGCGTCTTTCAAGACTGTATTTAGCTGGGCAGCTAAATTCAATGAATAAACCAGGGACTACTCAATTCTCTAGAATTGAGTAGTCCCTGGAATAAACTTGCGAGCCTCTTACTAGCTAGCAGGCAGTGAATGTACACTCGATAGATACTTCAATGCTTTAAATCGGGAAGTTCAAACGCTAACTGTTCCTTGAGTTTTAAGCTTTGAGAGGAGAGAATTTGTATTGCTGGAAAGATCTTGCAACGCTGAGTTTGGGGATATAAGTTATTTGTTTTAAATGAAAACAAAAAGCACAGCATTGAAAAAACGATTTCCATACTTTTAAACTTTCTGCCAAGATTGTAGTTGGGGGGAAGGTTGCGTACACAAATTCAAGCCAGCTATCATTTGAGTAATTTCAGTAATGGAGGAGGCGGGTGATAAATTTCAATTGGTTTGATTATCGGCGCTTTCAGTCCGTCAGATAAGAGAGTAGAGAGAAGAGATTTCAAGGAGAAGAGAGGATAGAAAGATAATGGAAAAGACAGTAGATATGAGAGCTGTGAGTGTAGAAAAAATACTAAACTAAAGACTAGAGAGTTACTTGGAGTTAAATTGAATCTAAGATAAGCCCCACATTGGGCGCCATGTAGAAAAAATACTAACTAAACTAAAAACTATTTAATTGGAGTTAAATTGAAGGAGCAGTAAGTGGGCGCAGGGCCCAAACCGATATATTTATAGAACATTTAACTTTGGGGGGTTGAGCCTAGAATAATAAAGAGAGGGGGTGGAGTGCGCGACTGAAGAGAGAGGCGAGAATGGAGAGCCAATCAGAAGGCAGCAAGGGAGAGAGAGATAAGAATAACAAGATTGAGCTGGACAGAGAAGAGAGAAAACAGAGTAAACAGAGACAAGTGAAGGTGAACTAAAGAAATGACTAGGAAAGTCGCGACAGTGAGATTAAAGACGAGTCGACGACAGAGGGGAGAGAAGAGGGGAGTGAGGCAGGAATGATGGCAGGCAGTCAATTTTTGCAAACAGGTAAAACAACATGATTTTTGGGGGGTTAATAGAGGATTTGGAGAGGATTTGGACGATGGGATTCGTGTCATTGGATTCAGCTGATGGATTTCAGAAAATGAAATTCTGGCGATGGGAGTTCTTCCCCTTACTCCGCCAACGGAGGAGTTGGCCTCGTTATATCTAAAGCTGAGTGGGTCGATCGACCGGCCGGGTTTAACGCGTATCTCTTCCTAGACGGCTGGCAACTCAAATGCGGGACTTACATATATCAATTCAGAATTTTCCTACGCAACAAATAGGCTATTTTAATGTTGAAAAATTAAAAGTCAAGTCCGTTAAAAAAGCAAAAAACTGTTTTCTTAACCTTCTTTGGCCACTTTGCCTCTCCAGTGGCATTATTGTAAAAACAACCACCCCAACCTCCCCCCGCAGGTCGCTGTGTATTGGAGGGGTGGTTGATGCGTGTTCTGGGTTCAATGTTAATAAAACCCCGCGTGTTGGGGGTTCAGTTAAATTTAATGCTTCCCTCCAGAACGGAGGGTTGGTTTGGGCTGAGTGTACATAGCAATGTACATTGTAAACAGATAGATAGGACTGTGTCGAGATTCAATTGGTTTTACTATCGGCGCCTTTCAAAAGGCAGCCTGTCTGTATATTAGCTGGGCAGTGAAATTCAATGAATAAACAGCAGGCAGGTGAATGTACACTCGATACTTAATGCTTTGAACTGGGAAGTTCAGACGTTAACTGTTCCTTTTTTTTAACTTTGAGAGGAGAGACTTATACTGCTGGAAGGATCTTGCAACGCTGAATTCGGGGATATAAGTTATTTGCTTTAAATATGAAAACAAAAAGCACAGCATTGAAAAAACGATTCCATACTTTTAAAATTTCTGCCAAGATTGTAGTTGGGGGGGGGGGGTTGAGTACACAAATTCAGGCCAGCTATCATTTGAGTAAATTCAGTAATGGAGGAGGCGGGTAACAAATTTCAATTGGTTTGATTATCGGCGCTTTCAGTCCGTCAGATAAGAGAGTAAAGAGAAGAGAGATTTCAAGGAGAAGAGAGGATAGAAAGATGATAGAAAGACAGTAGATATGAGAGATAAGAGATTAAAGACGACAGAGCCAGAGGGGAGAGAAGAGGGGAGTGAGGCGGGAATGATGAAGAGGGAGAGCGAAGAGAAGAGAAAGTAGAGGGAAGAAAGGAGGGGAGAGAGGAAAATGAGAGAGCAAAGGAGGGAGGAAAGATGGGAGGAGAGAGGAGGGATAAGATAGTACAGAGGAGAGAGAAGAGAGAGGAGAGATGAGACAGGAGACGGTAGAGAGAAGAGGGGAAAGATGAGAGATGAAGAGGGAGAGGGTAAGAGAGAAAAAAGGAGTATGAGAATTGAGAGCAGAGAGGAGAGACGAGAGAGAAAAAAGAGGAGAGAGAGAGGACAGGGTAGAGGAGAGGCGATAGATAAGCGAGTAGAGATGAGAGATGAGAGAGAAGAGGAGAGATAGAGAGAATTGAGAGAAGACAGGAGAGAAGAGATAGAGAGAAGAGGGGAGAGAGCGAAGCGAGAAGAGAAGGGAGAGAAGAGAGAGATGAAAAAACAAATGAGAGAGCAAAAGGGGAAAGATGAGAGAATAGAGATGAGAAAATAGAGATGAGAGCGTAGAGGGAGAGATGAGAGATGGGAGGTGATTGATAAGAAAGTAAGAGTAGAGATGAGAGAGGAGATGGAGAGCAGGAAGTAGAAAGAAGAGATTAGATAAAGGAGCAAAGAGGAGAGAGGCGACAGGAGAGAGTCTCAGTCTGGACGATGGCAGTCAATTTTTGTAAACAGGGAAAACATGCTATGATATTTCAGAGGTTTTATGGAGGATTTGGAAGATTTGGAAGATTTTTTGACGTATACCCAGACAAGTAAAAATCATATTTTTATAGACTTCAGTTTCATAGTCTTGATTGACTGAAATTTGATAGAGATAGTATTTTTTTAAATCGATGGATTGTAGCTTGAAGGAGGATGATACAAGCTAGATTGCAGTTTAACGGAGAGGATTTTGATGATAGCTGTTTCATGGAGAGGATGAAATGGTTAAATTGAATTAAAAGAATTAAAAGGGACAGATTAGAGAAAAGAAAAAAAGAGAATAAAGGCGAGAGAAGAGATGAAGGAATTGAGAGGAGAGAGGAGAGGGGTAAGAGAGGAGAAAGAGGAGACAGAGGGAGTAGAGCCAAAAGACGAGAGAGAAGAGATAAATTAGTAGAGATGAGGGGAGAGAGAGGAGAGAGAAGCAAGAGGATAAGGGAGAGAGGAGAGGGGAGAAAGTAGAGAGATGAGAGAGCAGAGAGGAGATAAAGGAGAGGAGAGAGAAGAGATAAAAGAGGAGAGAGGAAAAAGTTGAGAGGAGAAAGTAGTGAGGAGAGATAAGAGAGTAGACATGAGAAATGATAGATAAGCGAGGAGATGAGAGCAGAGAGGAGATAGGAGAGATTAGAGATGAGAGAGCAGAGAGGAGATAGGAGAGATTAGAGATGAGAGAGCAAAGAGGAGAGAGGAGACAGACGAGAGTCTCAGTCTGGACGATGGCAGGCAGTCAATTTTTGCACACAGGTAAAACAACATGGTTTTTGGGAGGTTAATATAGGATTTGGAGAGGATTTGGACGATGGGATTCGTGTCATTGGATTCAGCTGATGGTTTCGGGGAATGAAATTCTGGCGATGGGAGTTCTATCCCCTCACTCCGCCAACGGAGGAGTTGGCCTCGTTATATCTAAAGCTGAGTGGGTCGATCGACCGGCCGGGTTTAACGCGTATCTCTTCCTAGACGGCTGGCAACTCAAATGCGGGACTTACATATATCAATTCAGAATTTTCCTACGCAACAAATAGGCTATTTTAATGTTGAAAAATTAAAAGTCAAGTCCGTTAAAAAAGCAAAAAACTGTTTTCTTAACCTTCTTTGGCCACTTTGCCTCTCCAGTGGCATTATTGTAAAAACAACCACCCCAACCTCCCCCCGCAGGTCGCTGTGTATTGGAGGGGTGGTTGATGCGTGTTCTGGGTTCAATGTTAATAAAACCCCCGCGTGTTGGGGGGTTCAGTTAAATTTAATGCTTCCCTCCAGAACGGAGGGTTGGTTTGGGCTGAGTGTACATAGCAATGTACATTGTAAACAGATAGATAGGACTGTGTCGAGATTCAATTGGTTTTACTATCGGCGCCTTTCAAAAGGCAGCCTGTCTGTATATTAGCTGGGCAGTGAAATTCAATGAATAAACAGCAGGCAGGTGAATGTACACTCGATACTTAATGCTTTGAACTGGGAAGTTCAGACGTTAACTGTTCCTTTTTTTTAACTTTGAGAGGAGAGACTTATACTGCTGGAAGGATCTTGCAACGCTGAATTCGGGGATATAAGTTATTTGCTTTAAATATGAAAACAAAAAGCACAGCATTGAAAAAACGATTCCATACTTTTAAAATTTCTGCCAAGATTGTAGTTGGGGGGGGGGGGTTGAGTACACAAATTCAGGCCAGCTATCATTTGAGTAAATTCAGTAATGGAGGAGGCGGGTAACAAATTTCAATTGGTTTGATTATCGGCGCTTTCAGTCCGTCAGATAAGAGAGTAAAGAGAAGAGAGATTTCAAGGAGAAGAGAGGATAGAAAGATGATAGAAAGACAGTAGATATGAGAGATAAGAGATTAAAGACGACAGAGCCAGAGGGGAGAGAAGAGGGGAGTGAGGCGGGAATGATGAAGAGGGAGAGCGAAGAGAAGAGAAAGTAGAGGGAAGAAAGGAGGGGAGAGAGGAAAATGAGAGAGCAAAGGAGGGAGGAAAGATGGGAGGAGAGAGGAGGGATAAGATAGTACAGAGGAGAGAGAAGAGAGAGGAGAGATGAGACAGGAGACGGTAGAGAGAAGAGGGGAAAGATGAGAGATGAAGAGGGAGAGGGTAAGAGAGAAAAAGGAGTATGAGAATTGAGAGCAGAGAGGAGAGACGAGAGAGAAAAAAGAGGAGAGAGAGAGGACAGGGTAGAGGAGAGGCGATAGATAAGCGAGTAGAGATGAGAGATGAGAGAGAAGAGGAGAGATAGAGAGAATTGAGAGAAGACAGGAGAGAAGAGATAGAGAGAAGAGGGGAGAGAGCGAAGCGAGAAGAGAAGGGAGAGAAGAGAGAGATGAAAAAACAAATGAGAGAGCAAAAGGGGAAAGATGAGAGAATAGAGATGAGAAAATAGAGATGAGAGCGTAGAGGGGAGAGATGAGAGATGGGAGGTGATTGATAAGAAAGTAAGAGTAGAGATGAGAGAGGAGATGGAGAGCAGGAAGTAGAAAGAAGAGATTAGATAAAGGAGCAAAGAGGAGAGAGGCGACAGGAGAGAGTCTCAGTCTGGACGATGGCAGTCAATTTTTGTAAACAGGGAAAACATGCTATGATATTTCAGAGGTTTTATGGAGGATTTGGAAGATTTGGAAGATTTTTTGACGTATACCCAGACAAGTAAAAATCATATTTTTATAGACTTCAGTTTCATAGTCTTGATTGACTGAAATTTGATAGAGATAGTATTTTTTTAAATCGATGGATTGTAGCTTGAAGGAGGATGATACAAGCTAGATTGCAGTTTAACGGAGAGGATTTTGATGATAGCTGTTTCATGGAGAGGATGAAATGGTTAAATTGAATTAAAAGAATTAAAAGGGACAGATTAGAGAAAAGAAAAAAAGAGAATAAAGGCGAGAGAAGAGATGAAGGAATTGAGAGGAGAGAGGAGAGGGGTAAGAGAGGAGAAAGAGGAGACAGAGGGAGTAGAGCCAAAAGACGAGAGAGAAGAGATAAATTAGTAGAGATGAGGGGAGAGAGAGGAGAGAGAAGCAAGAGGATAAGGGAGAGAGGAGAGGGGAGAAAGTAGAGAGATGAGAGAGCAGAGAGGAGATAAAGGAGAGGAGAGAGAAGAGATAAAAGAGGAGAGAGGAAAAAGTTGAGAGGAGAAAGTAGTGAGGAGAGATAAGAGAGTAGACATGAGAAATGATAGATAAGCGAGGAGATGAGAGCAGAGAGGAGATAGGAGAGATTAGAGATGAGAGAGCAGAGAGGAGATAGGAGAGATTAGAGATGAGAGAGCAAAGAGGAGAGAGGAGACAGACGAGAGTCTCAGTCTGGACGATGGCAGGCAGTCAATTTTTGCACACAGGTAAAACAACATGGTTTTTGGGAGGTTAATATAGGATTTGGAGAGGATTTGGACGATGGGATTCGTGTCATTGGATTCAGCTGATGGTTTCGGGGAATGAAATTCTGGCGATGGGAGTTCTATCCCCTCACTCCGCCAACGGAGGAGTTGGCCTCGTATATATATATGTATATTGTTAAAATCCGCACACTTACGCGTTGTTTCCGTGAATGTAGTTGATAAATGCTTGCGTATCACCAGTAGGATGCTTTATAACAAACTGCGGGATTAACAAAAAAATGTGGTAATGTTTTTATAATGCTATATGTTTTTTTATTTAGTTATTCCGCTAATTTAAGACACTGCATAGCTCAACGCGACTCTTGGGCCTCGGCTCAAACTAACCACTTCATAATACTTTCATTGGGCATCTGTTCAGCGCTTTTTGTTTAAATTTGCGCGTAACAAAAAAAATTGACTCTTAGACTATTATTAAAAATTATAATTTTTGTGTCTACCCTTTGGCACCAAAAACCAACAGATCTAAGGTGTCACATTGAGGATCTAAGAAGAATATTGAGGATCTAGGAAGGTAACAGAGGATCTAGGAAATTGATTTAAGGATCTAGGAAATTGATTGAGGATCTAGGAAGGTGATTGAGGATCTGAGAAGGTGATTAGAGGATCTGGAAAGATGATTAAGGATCTGTGAGGGTGATTAAGAATATGGGAAGATGATTGAGGAACTGTGAAGATGAGTAAGGATCTGGGAAGATGATTGAGGATCTGGGAAGGTAATTCAGGATCTGGGAAGGTAATTCAGGATCTGGGAATGTGATTGGAGGGTTCTGGGAAGGTGATTGAGGATCTTGGATAGCGAGTGGCAAATCTGGTGACTGCTAATTACATACCTGTATGTGAAAAAAGGTTCAAAATAAAAAATTTCATTCACTCACCTGATGCGCCACTCGCAACAGGCCCCGATTTTTATCGTTAATCTGCGGCGGCTTATAGCTGGACGGGGTCATTTCATTAATAATTTTAATTAATGAAAAGCAACAGACAGAATTCGGGCTTTAAACTAGCTTAGCAACCAGCAGAAATTGTGATTGTGACAATTATTGATATTGTACATA
This sequence comes from Macrostomum lignano, assembly GCA_002269645.1. Taxonomy (NCBI): domain Eukaryota; kingdom Metazoa; phylum Platyhelminthes; family Macrostomidae; genus Macrostomum; species Macrostomum lignano. Next base: position 127,307 of record NIVC01000302.1, on the reverse strand, counting down.
CACTTAATAATAGTTGCTATAATATATTATAGTTTATTACTACGTATCAATAATTGAGTTAAACTACGAAAGCAAAGTCGGAAAAGTAATAAACACAATATATCGCATTTATTATTGATTAAAAACGTTAACAAAATGCATGAAGTTTAAAAAATAGGGACGGAAACTGCAGATTATACACATTATACACAGACTCAATATACGAGTCTGTGTCGTATAAGTCTCGTATAAGCAAGTGTGGAAATTTTGATCATCTTCGATGCAAACAGAATGGTAAGTTTTATTTATCCCTTTAGGTTTAAACAATGACATCAATAAAGCTGTTGAGCTATATGCTACAGATTGCTTCAGATTTTTTTCAATGATTTATGGTCAACATTTTAACTTTTAACTCGTTAAGGATGTGCCACTCGAGTTTATGATGTCCGAATCTAGTTTAGGATGTCCCATTCTGATTTAGGATGTCCCACTTTAGTTTAGGATGTCCCACTCCAGTTTAGAATGTCCCATTCAGGTTTAGGAAGTCCCACTCCAGTTTAGAATGTCCCATTCAGGTTTAGGATGTCCACTCCAGTTTATGATGTCCCATTCAGGTTTAGGATGTCCACTCCAGTTTATGATGTCCCACTCCAGCTTAGGATGTCCCACTCCAGTTTATGATGTCCCACTCCAGTTTAGAATGTCCCACTCCAGTTTAGGATGTCCCACTCCAGTTTAGGATGTCCCACTCCAGTTTATGATGTCCCACTCCAGTTTAGAATGTCCCACTCCAGTTTAGGATGTCCCACTCCAGTTTATGATGTCCCACTCCAGTTTAGAATGTCCCACTCCAGTTTAGGATGTCCCACTCCAGTTTATGATGTCCCACTCCAGTTTAGAATGTCCCACTCCAGTTTAGGATGTCCCACTCCAGTTTATGATGTCCCACTCCAGTTTAGAATGTCCCACTCCAGTTTAGGATGTCCCACTCCAGTTTAGGATGTCCCACTCCAGTTTATGATGTCCCACTCCAGTTTAGAATGTCCCACTCCAGTTTAGGATGTCCCACTCCAGTTTATGATGTCCCACTCCAGTTTAGAATGTCCCACTCCAGTTTAGGATGTCCCACTCCAGTTTATGATGTCCACTCCAGTTTATGATGTCCCACTCCAGCTTAGGATGTCCCACTCCAGTTTATGATGTCCCACTCCAGTTTAGAATGTCCCACTCCAGTTTAGGATGTCCCACTCCAGTTTAGGATGTCCCACTCCAGTTTATGATGTCCCACTCCAGTTTAGAATGTCCCACTCCAGTTTAGGATGTCCCACTCCAGTTTATGATGTCCCACTCCAGTTTAGAATGTCCCACTCCAGTTTAGGATGTCCCACTCCAGCTTAGAATGTCCCACTCCAGTTTAGGATGTCCCATTCTGGTTTAGGATGTCCCATTCTAGTTTAGGATGTCCCACTCCAGTTTAGGATGTCCCACTCCAGTTTAGGATGTCCCACTCCAGTTTAGGATGTCCCATTGTGGTTTAGGATGTGCCATTCTCAGTCCCATAGTAGCTATCGTAAAAACGCAGGCTCAGCTAAAGATTTCGATAATTAAAGACCGTCTGCTCGGCCGCGGCAAAGCAGTCTAAGAAGGCGGCCTCCTCCAACCCGAACCGGGCATACTGATGCACGAACGCTTTGGCGGCGAACATTGACCAGGCTCTGGCTATGGACCGGTCCAGCGTGTCCGCTCCGGTTGCGCAATTGGACACCAAGGCGCAGGCGCGCTCGTAGCCTCGATAGGGCCGGCCAGTGCGGCACACTGTCAGCCGGTCAGACTGCGGCAGCCAGGCCGGGTGCAGCTCCGGCAGTAGCAGGTGCTGCTCCCAGTCGGCTGGGCACAGGCTGCCGGCGCCTGGAAAATCAGTATTGGAATTGAGCAGAGCTAAATGTACTTTTTATGGGTTAATTTTTGCTGTTTAGAAGGGAAGGTTTGGGTAATCTTGAAATATCTGGGAGGGTGGCTGAGGATCTGGGGAAGTGATTGAGGATCTGAAAAGGTTTTTGAGGACTTAGGAAGGAGATTGGGGATCTGGGAAGTGATTGAGGATCTGGGGAGGTGATTAAGGATCTGAGAAGGTGATTAAGGATCTAAGGTGATTGAGGATCTGGGAAGGTGATTGAGGATCTAGGAAGGTGATTGAGGATCTAGGAAGGTGATTGAGGAACTAGGAAGGTGATTAAGGATCAAAAAAGGTCTTTGAGGATCTGGGAAGATGATTGAGGATCTGGGAGGGCTATTGAGGATCTGGGGAGGTGATTTAGGATCTGGGAAGGTGATTGAGGATCTTGGAATATTTTTCAGATTTAGGAGAGCAATACCCGACAAAGGGGAGATCCGGCATCCCACACGTAGGCCAGCAACTCAAACCTACCAAGTCCGCGAAGCCACAGCCGGCTAGCGAAGCATCTCTGCCTGCCGGAGGCGGCTGTTAGAGCGGCATCCTGCCGCCAGTCTAGGCCCTCCTCAACGGCGGCGCCGGCCAGCAGCATCTGGCGCAGATGGCGCAGCAGACCCGGCCAAGCGAAGCCGGAGAACTCCTTGGCCCGCTCGGAAGCGTAGGGCAGGCAGCGCAGCTGCAGCAGCCGCAGGTCCGGATGCGGGCAGAGACTCGCCGCTATGCCGCCAAGCGCCGGGCCCTGAGCCGCCGCGGACTGGACACCGCAGGCTGGCTGCAGGATAGCTCCAAGCTGGTGGCCAATCATCGCGTTGAGGTGGCCGACGTCGACGCGGGCTAGACCGAGGCGTCGTTCGCAGGCGTCCTGCAGGCGATCGTTTTCAAACAAAAGCAAAGCGTCACAGGCGGCAGTGAGGTGAGCTGTGGTCAGCACGCTGTTGTAGGCCTGGACAGAGACTTCGCCTCGGCTGTGCGGCCACACCAGGCCGGAGATCTGGCGGACAGGTTAAACAGCTGCGGCGTCATTGATTGCTGTTTAATAATTAACCAGATAGAGGCTGAATTTTTTATTTTACATTTCTAAGAAAGTAACAACCTTGCTTCTGACATTTCTATAGAATCAACAATCTTCCGTCTGTCATTTCTATAGAGTCAACAGCCTTCCTATGGGCAGTTTTATAGAATTAACAACTTTCCATTTCACATTTTAATAAAAATCAACCACCTTCCATATGACATTTCTATAGAAACAACCACCTTCCATATGACATTTCTATGGAATCAACAATCTTCCATATGACATTTCTATAGAATCAACAACCTTCCATATGACATTTCTATAGAATCAACCACCTTCCATATGACATTTCTATAGAATCAACAACCTTCTATATGACATTTCTGTAGAATCAACAACCTTCTATATGACATTTCTATAGAATCAACAACCTTCTATATGACATTTCTGTAGAATCAACAACCTTCTATATGACATTTCTGTAGAATCAACAACCTTCTATATGACATTTCTGTAGAATCAACAACCTTCTATATGACATTTCTGTAGAATCAACAACCTTCTATATGACATTTCTGTAGAATCAACCACCTTCCATATGACATTTCTGTAGCATCAACAACCTTCTATATGACATTTCTGTAGAATCAACAACCTTCTATATGACATTTCTGTAGAATCAACCACCTTCCATATGACATTTCTGTAGAATCAACCACCTTCCATATGACATTTCTGTAGCATCAACAACCTTCCTTCTGACATTTCTGTAGCATCAACAACCTTCCGTCTGACATTTCTGTAGCATCAACAACCTTCCGTCTGACATTTCTGTAGCATCAACAACCTTCCGTCTGACATTTCTGTAGCATCAACAACCTTACGCCATATTTTAAAATCAACATTTCGAACGATATGTCTATAAAATTCTATTACAACTGAAATCTTACGTCAGGCAGTTCTCTAAAGGACAACATCTCTGGTTCTATTTATTCCGAAAGCGATTATACGAAGACCAAATAATTACCAAATTAGCCTCAGGATACTCGTCTCGGACTTGTTCGCACACAAACGTGCCCAGCCCGGACCCGGTGCCGCCGGCCAGGCTCATTAACGCTAGGAAGCCGTCTAGACGATCGCTGGCTTCGGCCTGACGACGGACAATCTCGGACAGATTGGGCCAACATTTTGGGCCGTGGTGACGATAGCCCTGGAAGGCAAAATACGAGTAGATAATGGAAAATTCTGTTTTGCATAGAATTATGCGCTAATCCCTCCATTCCGTCTCAGATCTCCTTTATTCTTCTGTCCTAGAGGGTGTGCCGTCACTTCTATTCTTCTGTATTAGAGGGTGTGCCGTCACTTCTATTCTTCTGTATTAGAGGGTGTGCCGTCACTTCTATTCTTCTGTATTAGAGGGTGTGCCGTCACTTCTATTCTTCTGTATTAGAGGGTGTGCCGTCACTTCTATTCTTCTGTATTAGAGGGTGTGCCGTCACTTCTATTCTTCTGTCCTAGAGGGTGTGCCGTCACTTCTATTCTTCTGTATTAGAGGGTGTGCTATCCTATTCTGTACTAGAGGGTGTGCTATCCTATTCTGTACTAGAGGGTGTGCTATCCTACTCTGTATTAGAGGGTGTGCTATCCTATTCTGTACTAGAGGGTGTGCTATCCTATTCTGTACTAGAGGGTGTGCTATCCTACTCTGTATTAGAGGGTGTGCTATCCTATTCTGTACTAGAGGGTGTGCTATCCTACTCTGTATTAGAGGGTGTGCTATCCTATTCTGTACTAGAGGGTGTGCTATCCTTTTATTCTGTACTAAAGGGTGTGCTATCCTTTTATTCTGTACTAGAGGGTGTGCTATCCTATTCTGTACTAGAGGGTGTGCTATCCTATTCTGTACTAGAGGGTGTGCTATCCTACTCTGTATTAGAGGGTGTGCTATCCTATTCTGTACTAGAGGGTGTGCTATCCTTTTATTCTGTACTAAAGGGTGTGCTATCCTTTTATTCTGTACTAGAGGGTGTGCTATCCTATTCTGTACTAGAGGGTGTGCTATCCTATTCTGTACTAGAGGGTGTGCTATCCTTATTATCTATCATACAAACTGACAAGCTCCATAGTGCATACCTGAGCCCAGTTGTTGCCAGATCCGCGTTTCAGACACACCTTGGCATTATTTGCATAGGCCCAACAGCCAGACTTGGCGGCATCCTCAGTTACCATAGCAACAACTTTCTCTTCGGCATCGCACAGGACAGCTCTAGCCCGCATTGCCTGTTGCTGGCCAGCTTCGGTGCAGTGAAAGAATCGATTTCGCGACACCTCCGAATATGCATCGTCTGTTTCTGTGACAGCTCTGCCACTAGTAGCGCGCCTGCAGTCTCCGCTGGCAAGATCTTCAATTATGCTGGAGAAAAATGCATGACCGACCTGATTGCCGCACTGGCCAAGCTGCAGTGTTACTATTGACATACCGGCCTTGAAACTTCTTTGATAGACTGCAGTGTTGACAGGTATACACCAATTATATTATTTGACTAATTTTTTTCTATACATTATAGCTCAAGATAGCCTACTTTAAAAAATGTATTATGCTAAACATATAAATGAGTCATATCAATGACTCATAGGAATAGCATTCGGTATTTTATGTCTTAAAGAAACAAAAATATTGTATTATTATATAACAACAATGTTCTTTGGCCAATGTTGGAAAATAGTTCTGTCTGTTGTGTGGCTTGTGTGCACTAATATTGCTATTTTATTGACACGCATAGTTTCATGTACTTTAGTGTACACTGCTCACGCTGCTTCTATGTATATTGGTGTTCTCAACAAAGTATATATTGGCTTGTTTACCGAGTGTCTGGGTCTAAGAGTTTTCATAGCTTGCAACTAACATGACTTGGCTTATTTATAACACTCTCTGGAATGCCACTCCGAAAGTCTTTAGCCTAACACCCTTCTCGCTTAGGCATAGGTCTGAAACTTGACTTACGCAGCCTTCCACATGCCTGCAGCCAATGCATTAAATTTGCGGCGCACACGTTCAAGTTGAAATATTTTATCAGCAGAAGAAAATTGCTTTCGTGCGACAACCCGAAAATGAGTGTTCAACTTGAAAATCGCAACTTCCGAGCGATGATTTTTTACGACTTTATGCGCGGCTTAACGAGGCAGCAGTGCCATGAGCAGTTTGCAACCACTTTCGGGGATCAAGCTCCATCCCTGGCCACAGTCAAGAACTGGTACCGCGAGTTTACCAGTGGCCGGACGAGCCTGTCCAACGAGGAGCGAAGCGGCCGACCTGTCACTGCTGTGACGCCAGAGAACGTAGAGCGGACGGAGCAGCTGCTGCTGGCAGATCGCCGAATAACCACGGCACAGCTTCAGGAGGCCAGGTGCAGAGCATCCTGCACCAACACCTGCGTGTCCGGAAGCTCTGCGCCCGATGGGTGCCTCATTCACTCACAGAGCCGCAGAAGGCAGCTCGCGTACAGTGGTGCCATCAGATGCTTGCTGACTTTGATGGAGGCGCTAGTCGTGACGTTCTGGACAAAGTCACAGGCGATGAGACATGGATCTACCAGTTTGATCCAGAAACAAAGCGCCAGTCAGCCGTCTGTTGCTTCGAGGGCGAGTCATCACCTTCGAAGTCACGGAGGTCGCAGAGCGCCGGCAAGAAGATGGTGGCGACTATTTTCTCGAAAAACTGGCCACATCGCCACAGTGGCGCTGGAAGATCAACGGACAGTTTTGGCGCAGTGAAGTGTATACATGCCTAACAATAAAATAAAGTTAGGGCCGCTGTACACTCCTGTGTGAGTGTGTGCCTGTGTACGCATCCACGCGCTTGTATGCCTGCTTAGGGGAGTCGGCGGAATGGGCAGTAATGCCTCTCGCCAGTTGTGTGCCCATGTCGCTTAAAGTGCGCCAGGTGCACACAACCCCCTGCTTCTAATCTAATAAAAAAATAGCTAGTCTCACTGAACCAAAGATTTCTGCCTTATCAGCTGAGTCATCTCTCATACTCTCTCATGTCTCATACTATAGGCCATATAGATTACATCTTCCATCTGGACCTACTACTGCTTTTTAGCCTATCACTACTCTATACAAACAAACAATGATTTGGAGGGGTGGCATCCAAGGCTGAACCACAAAGCCCAATGAAATGACATTTTGTTCTATTTGCTTGTATGCCTCTTGTATGAAGAAGCCAGATTGGTGGCTTTTGATGCATAGCTTATATCACAGTGTGCCCTTTGGTACAAGCAGCACACAGCTATCTACTATTGACAGACCATTTATGACAAAATATAGGACAAACATGAGGCAGACATAAGAACAGACCAAGCTTTGCTTGAGGCCTGCAGTCAGTTAAATGCCCCCATGTGATTTAATCACTGCTATAATTTTACCATTCACAGTTTACAATTTTACCATATTTAACCATTTTTTTATAAACCTTCCATTTTAACCTTGTGAAACTAAACAAAATTAATGTCACTTTGTGCTCTTTTTACATTTTAGAGTTTGTTTCTTGTTGCAGAGTTGCAGTGATTTTTATACTTAAGCCCATATGACATTTGAAATAAATTGAACATTGTATAACTTTAGGAAAAAAATGAATGAATTTTCTTGGAAAGCACATTTGAAAAGCATCGGATAAATAGTATTGTTGCTGAATTTGCTTTTGCCAAATTTGTCCATAGGCCTAGTGAATATCTATTGCCTAATTTGCTTGTCACCAAATTGGTTAGCACCTTATTAGACATAGCCACTGTCTCTATAAGCTTTAATGTTATAGACACAGCCACTGTTTCTAGTCTAAGTGTGACAAAAAATAGAGCCATAGATTGGGCCTTTAAGTATTAAAATGATAGTGACAACAATAATAAATGAAAAAGCCCTCAATATTAAATATTATAATGCTTTGCAAAATATTAGTTTGCCTAAACTTTGCCAAAACATCATTGGACTTGTTGCACTTAAAATATTTAGTAGAGCCTAGATCTGCATGAAATATAAAATGGTTTCTAACCTTACACTGGGCCTAATTAATGAACAAAAATAAGTATAAGCTATAACTATTGCTTTCATGGCTGCCTATAGCTTCCCACTAATTTTCAAGTATAGTAATAGTAATAACTTTGGCTCAGGCAAAAAGCCTATTTGGTCAATATAAGTCAATGCATTTAATATTTATTAAAAAGGTTAGATAATTTTAATTGATAAATGGAATGAATACGAGTCAGGGGTGTCAGAACCAGGGGGCATAGGAGACTGGAGCCCCCCCCCCACTTTTTAAGCATGATCTTGCATGTGCCCTTTTGAATTTTAAACAAGTGTTAGGTTTTTAGGCCTTGGCTTTTCTGAGTCTTGAGAGCTATAAGTATAACAAGCTAGAGCAAGAGGGCACCATTGCTATTTACACCCTAGAAATCAATGTACATATAAGAATAAATAAAGTACAGTAAGTAAGGGTATTCACATAGCGTTGTGCTCCTCTTTCCTCAAGCAACAACCCTTCTTTCCTTTCTCTGCCCCTTTCCATCACCGCTTGGTTATATAGGCCCCAGCCCCATCAATGAGGTCTGTAGACATATAATAGTTTATGTTGTTCTCAATCTTATTTCACTACAGTTTTTTATCTAATGTGCCTAAGCCTAGTGCTTTAGTATTTATTTAGCCCTTTTGCTTTGGCATTTCTAATCAACATTCTGAGTCTGCCATAATCCCAAGACTTAAACCACTATTGTTGCTACAATCAACATCTCTAAAATGCTATCAGCTAAAAGATTAAAAAGACAGCACCAAGAGGAACTCAAGGAGGCAGGCAAAAGATCAAAAAATTAAATGATTAGTACTGGTAAGTACATGTACAATTTTAGTTTTTTAAAGTGAAACGAAAAAATTATATGGGTTTTTTTCCCATATTATCGTTTCCTTCTGCCAACAGTTCAGGAAGACAACAAACAATGGACCTGATGGTAACTTTCTCTGTGTGATCTCTAGAGTCACATTCTCAAACTTCAGGCGAGGATCTTTCCTCTTCAATCAGTATATTTTATAAGCTAGCACACTGTACGCAAGCAACGAGGAATAGGAGCAGTAGGGAGAGAGAGAGTGAAATTTTGAGGCCCAATAGGCAGTGTCGGTCAGAGGTTGTGCATGCATCACGCGAGGGTCGCATGGCTGGGCTTCTTGCTCGCCGATCATCAGGACTATTTTTAGGCATGCAGATCTTGTGCATCTGGGGAGTTGCTGCCAAGGCTGGATGCTTGTTCACGCATCACGCGCGTGTCGGCTGATTTCTCCCATCCTCTTGCTAATGGCGCCTTTGTTTTACTTCAGTCGCTCTTTTTTCAGGGAAGCGAGGTCCTCCGAGCTCTGTTGAAAATAAGCTTGGAGCAATGATGACATGGCGTACAGTTGTGCATTTGCTTGCAATACGCAGTCCCACTTGGTAACTTGCAGTTGAGTTGATGTTGTTGAAGCACCAAACTTGGTCAAGGGGCAAAGTGAACTTGTGACAACAGTGGATGAATTGTACCAGCATATCCTCTTGACTATTTAATCAGATCTGAGAGGGGGATTGACGTGAACTCGGAAACTCGACAAATTGAATGGGCTTTTCGATGCCCTAAACAGTGACGCAAATAGGACGGGACATGGAGACTCGACAAATTGAAACAGCGTCTGGTAGACAGTCAGATCGGGATGCTGGCTGAAGGTACATTGCAGTTAAATAGGACATTGGAAAAATACCATCTTGACCAAATTGATTGTGTAGATCTCTCAACGAAAGTTTCTTCTTGGAAGGGTAAATTGTGTCGCTTCTTGATCTTCATCCATTGGTCTTGTCTAGTTCGAAGTCTTCCTTTACTGAAGGCAGGAAAGTCTCAGTTCTCGATTCATTCGAATGGCTGTTGAAGACATGCAGCAGAGCAATAACTGCATGGTATCTGAGACTTCTGTCTAGCGGCGACTCACGCGGTCAGTGGAACCAATTGAAATGACAATTTATATGGGTTTTTCCCATATTATCGTTTCCTTCTGCCAACAGTTCAGGAAGACAACGAACAATGGACCTTGATGGTAACTTTCTCTGTGTGATCTCTAGAGTCACATTCTCAAACTTCAGGCGAGGATCTTTCCTCTTCAATCAGTATATTTTATAAGCTAGCACACTGTACGCAAGCAACAAGGAATAGGAGCAGTAGGGAGAAAGAGAGTGGAATTTCGAGGCCCAATAGGCAGTGTCGGTCAGAGGTTGTGCATGCATCACGCGAGGGTCGCATGGCTAGGCTTCTTGCTCGCCGATCATCAGGACTATTTTTAGGCATGCAGATCTTGTGCATCTGGGGAGTTGCTGCCAGGGCTGGATGCTTGTTCACGCATCACGCGTGTGTCGGCTGATTTCTCCCATCCTCTTGCTAACGGCGCCTTTCGTTTCACTTCAAAAGTATATTTGTAATATATTATAGTACACTACTAGCACAAAAACATTCATACATGCGCAACAGTCGGCCGAGTCGGCCGATCCGGCCGACTGATTTGGTGACCAACCAAGGAAGTCGCAAAAATGCCCACCCGAAAAAATACCTAAGTAGTAGTACTAAGTAGCTGACGAGGCATTTTGGGTTAATAAGACAGTCATAGTTACTCCTGCCGTTTACCCAAAGTTGCGTTAATTTTGCTTTAGGGTTTTTTTTACATGTAAGTCGCATTTCTGGCCAAAAAACTATGTCGCATTTTTGTTAAAACTAAGTCGCACGGCCGACCGAATTTTGGAGGTTGCGCATGTATGAAAACATTCATTGATAGACCAGTTGTCATGCAATCTAGGCTTGTTTTTTAGTGTTTAAATGACAGCATTTAATTTTAGGTCAAATTCTACTGAAGCCAGATGGTGCCACAAATATGAGTGGAAGGATGACAGGCACTGCCACTTGTATTAGACAAGAATAGCCATTTGCCTTAAACATTCACTGCAAAAATCATTGCCTACAACTGACACTATAGAAGTGCACTAGGGAGTCTAGTGTTGTTAGTGCCACTTTAAGTGCAGTTTAAGAGATGGCCATGTTCCTTAAGGCCTTTCCAAAGTGCTCCATTTGTTCTTTTTATCTCTTAAAAAAATTGTTTTATGCAAATAAAAAAATAGATTAGATCCTGAAGATGACCCTTGATAGACTAAAATGCATTAGAATAAGTTAATTTATATTGATTTTCACTTTTATATTCATCTTCAAAAGGGAACAGCATCAATTCCCGCTGTTCCGGAATGTTGTTGCTTTACTTCACAACTACTTGCTGGTACCCATGATATCCTTTATAGCTGTAAGGTCATTTTTTACACAATGACATGAAGAGTTATATACTCAATGCTCTTAGTACTAAGTCTAATGATCTTGCATGTGCACAAGAAGCACACTGACAACTTAGACTTACAACAAGTTGCATAGGGGGCCTATGAATTTGTGAGCTGTTCCAGTTGTTGGCTAAATTTTTTCGGGAAATTTTAATGTTATACCATTCTTGCACAATCTAGTATTGTATTTACTCAGCTATATTAGCATTAACAAGATGTTTACTGACTCGAGTAAGCTATTAGCACTGCATCTTCTGTCTTTGTTTTATTTTCATGGGATGGAAGTGACCTAAATAACAGCTAATGTTTATATTTAAAAATTAGACCTAGCTATTCTGTTTTCTATTAATAAACTTATATTAAGAATATAAAATACATATTAAAACATTTACTTTGAATGAACAAAGGGTTATATTAATGCTTGGGCACAACCTTGGGATTTACTTGGCAATTTCTATTGGCAACACACAAATGTAAGTTGCTATTAGATGGAATAATAGTCACGAGACTACTCTTAGCCAATAGTGACTTACATAGGCTTATATGTTGAATGTTGCCAATAGAAATGGCCTAGTGAATCCTAAGGTTGCACACATATGGTTGTATTGTATATGCAGGTTGCAGGGGTGTTTGAAAGCAAATTTTAGTAATTTATTTGTAAAAGTTTCCCAGGGGAAGAAAATGTATATATCATATATTAAATGTATACAACTGACTATCACCTTGCAGATATTTCTTACCCAAATGTAGCAATGTGTTATGGTTTTCCTTCCACATTTGTCTTGCAACTTTCATTCATTTGGGATATTTACTAAATAAATTGATAGTGCAGTATAGCCTATAGTTGCACAATGTTTGAATCAGTTGAAAATTAGAGCATTTTTAGACTTTTGGTCACTAGGCCTACCAACACAGAATTGAATATTGGCTTAGTTGTCAAAATGTCGCAAACTGACATAATAGCAGGAGTTAGGGTGCCCTTAGATTACAAAAATGTATTTGCAATGTGCCCTCCTACCATGGCAATAACCCCTCCACTTTGAAATATGTTCGACACCGCTAGCTAGTTCGAGTTAGGCCTATGATATTTATATTAAATATGGTATCTGAAAGAGGTGGCCTATCTAGAATTTTTTTACAATATTTTTGAACAAACTATAATGACTAACAACAGAACAACAAGAAACAGTGGCAGTGCAGGGGGGCGCCGGGGCGGGGGGGGGGCTGTAGCCCCTGGATGACCATCAATGGAGGAATCTAGCATGCTGACGAGTGCGTCAATGGCTGAAACACGAGTGCGCGGAGCGCACGAGGGTTTTTGCCATAGACGCACAAGTCAAAGTGCTTGATTCCTATTCTTATTTGATCCAACATGTGTGGCTAAAGTAGACAAGGGTGGAGCTGGTTGTGTGGAGTTAGACTTGAACCATAGACAAAATATGCGCGAGCTAGTCTGAACATTCTTGCACGATGGAAAGAAGATTATGCTTGTAGTCTATGGCTGTTATGCTAAATATAGAAACATCGCGCATTACATTCTTGCACGATTGGCGGATTGACATTCCTGCACGGAGTGCACATGCAAATTCAAGGTGCTTTTACCATAGACACTTGCATTTTTGCACGCATATGGCGACTTCCAAAGCATTCTTGCACGCTGGATCAAATAAGAATGGTTTCCAATTTCCATGCATTTCGGTGCCCGTGCTTTTCGGTGCCCGGCATTTCGGTGCCCCAGATTGCTTTTCGGAGCCCCAGTTTATGATGCCATAATGATGATAATAAAAAATAAATCCCATAACAAATATAATAAATAATTTACAAAAAGTTCAATATTCCTAATAGAAGCAGCATTCATTTTGTTAAACTGGCACGTTTCTTAAATTTAAAAAATCCCGCCCAATTTAATTCCGATGCATTTTGCTGTACGTAGATCATGTATACTACAATAAGCTGGCTGCACTCAGCAAGCGTGCTAGTGCTATGAAGACTTAGTTGGGTAAAGTTGAAATCCATCAACGATTCTACATGTATTTTCGAAATTATGAAATGTGACAAGTCTACATGTATTTTAGTTTTTAGTTAGTATTGATTTTTTGAATCACACGATAGATACGATCATGTTTAATTACATGAAACTGCCTAGGAAATGAAGCGAGTAATATTTAATGAGCTGAAATCTTTTGGGGCATAACTATTGGACCAAAATCTATAAGATTTTATTGCAAGCGCATTTGGGACATTAGTTTAAAATTTTGACGCGGCTGAGACGCGGCTAGCGACATGGAAGTTCTTTGAAAAATACTTTCTGCCTTGCGTTTATTATTTAAATTTAATAATGGAATAATTCATTTACCCGCCACCATATTTTTAGGGTAGGCCCTATTAAGGCCTAAATATTACAAATAAATTAAATATGATCAGGTTATCTACCATTTTACTGATTTGTTGTAATGTTGAGATTGATAAAGTATTGAGTATACAAGGTCCCAGTTATTAAAATATTTTGTCGCCTTGCCTTGTGATTAGGGATTCCAATCCCGGGATCCCAGGATCCCAGGATTGGGGCCAAAAATTTGGTTTTGAATCCTGGGATTTTTTGGGAATCAAATCCTAGGATTTTTAATCCTGGGATTGCAAAAGTCTGGGATTGGGATCCCGGGATTTCAAGGCCTTAATCCTGGGATTGGTCCGGGATTAGAACAACCTTTCAATGCCTAAATTAGATAATTTAAAGTCTAAACGTTTATTTGAATAATAAAATATTTATTTGTTTTTGCTGTTTCTCAATGAAATGTTAAACATTTGCAAAGCTCCTGTCCTAATTGAGCTAAAAATTGTTAATGTGAACTGTAAATGATAGATAATTTTAACTTTTTTATTTTCCACCACGAGACGAGACTAAGGGCCTTTTCATAGTGCTTGTTCTGGTTCCAGAACAAGAACCAATTTGTGAAGTATAACTTTTTGTCTCCATAACTAGAGGGAGATACATGCTATAAAGTTTTTATTATTGAATGACAATCGCCAAAAAGAAAGTGAAAAATCGTGCAAAGTGAGGCTGTTAAGGCAGTCAAATATTAACAGAGTTTAATAGTTATACTGCTGTTTTTCTTGGAATTCCGAATTGATTCTGGTTCTGGAATTGGTAATATAAAAAGGCCCTAAGACTCTGAGAGTCCCGAGACCATGACTACTGCATGTGGCACGCCGCACAGTCCGTCTTAGAGATTCCAATCCCGGGATCCCAGGATTGGGGCCAAAAATCCGGGATTTGAATCCTGGGATTTTTTTGGGAATCGAATCCCGGGATTTTTTTAAGAATCAAATCCCGGGATTTTTAATTCCGGGATTGCAAAAGTATAGCAAGGTCCCAAAGCATAGCACCCATCTTTGTTTGGCCATATCCCAAGCTATCAAAACAATAAAATTAGGCCTATTAACTTTTAACTTTTAAGCACTTTTTCTGTCTCTAAAGCAGGGCAAAAAAGAAATGAAGGGCCTTGGCCACAAGTTAAACTGCATTTACTAGCATAGCAAACAGGTTAGCTAAAATATCTGTGATAAATTAATGGCTAAGATTGTCTATCGGCAAGATAATGGTAGACAAAGGGAGTTGGCTTACTGAAAAGTACAAGGCTGAGTTGCAAAATAGAAAGTACAAAATTTTGAAAGATGATAATCTAATATGTGTTATTTAACATGGCATTGATGCTTATTGGAAGTGTCTATAGCCTTAAGGGACATGCATGCGCAACCTCCAAAATTTGGTTGGCCATGCAACTTAGTTTTATCAAAAATGCAACTTACATGTAAAAAAAACCCCTAAAGCAAAATTAACGCAGCTTTGGGTAATTGGCAGGAGTAACTATGACTGTCTTATTAAGTCAAAATGCATCATCAGCTACTTAGTACTACTACTTGGGTATTTTTTCAGGTGGGAATTTTTGCGACTTCCTTGGTTGGCCACCAGATTGGCCAACTCGGCCAACTTTTACACATGTATGCTAAGGGATGTTGGTTAGAAGGAGGGAAGTCTAAGCACTGGGACTTATGTTCTCATTGCTAATTAGTTCTTACTAAGACCATTAATCAACCATTTAGTCTATGCTAGAAGGCCACCCTCAAACTGTTAGGAATTGTTGGGAATAAAGATAGAAAAGGTGCTTAAAAAACAAAGTTATTACTTTTACTATTTTAATAGCTTGAAGACTAGGTCCAAACATGCTAAAATCAGCTTCTAAAGTGGAGAAAATGCAAAAAACATTGAAAAATAGTTTAAAAAACAATTCAAGAATGCCAAACAAAACATTCTTGGCTATCCCGCAGAATCATTTGTTAAACTCACTATATGCATGTTTTTTAGCTATTGACTTAAAACTTGCCAAAAATAAATATTTTCATTAGTTCATTCAATTTAACAAATTTTATTGCTAGGGGCCTAGTAATAATTGTATTGTGTTTACATTTATAAGTAAATTTTGGTAGCTAAGTATTTATTAAATGAAATAAAAGTAATTAATAAACAATAAAACTATTTGGCTGAGAATTTTGAATATTAAGACTTTGAATTACACTTTTCTAGTTTTCTATATTTGCCTTTTCATTTTGTAAGTAGAGCATGAACCATGCATTTATATATGTGCACATGTGACTACACATATGTGCTAATATACCTATAAGCATCTCTATGCATGTCATGTGCATATTTGCCTATATTTATGCCTACCAAACTTCTTAGGCATACCAGATTGTGTCCACAAAATAAAGACTTATTCCAATAGGTTGGGCATAAGGGCACCTTAGTGTTGTATAATAGACAGTTCACATATTCATAGGTTTGGGCCTAACCTCCCTAAATGGGCCTTGCAAGGTGAGTAGCAAAATGTCCTAAACAGGTTGGGAGCAGTAGCCCTTAGCCTAAATCACATGGCTTGCCAATTGAAGTTGCCATTGGCAAAGGATGGTAGATAGGTGTTGCAGCTTGGCTCAATTGTATAGGGTCTTAGTCTAAACACTTGTTAGCTCAAAAGTTTGCATAGAGCCACCCTAAGTGGGCCAAGTCTAGCTGCCACTCTAGCGTAGCCATTAGTGTCCATATCTTGGCATTGTATAGCAGGATGGTTTCAACCACTACCTGCTACAGCTGAGCCCTCTGGTAATCAGGCAACACTTTAGACTAGAGGATGGCTTAGATCAAATGGAAGGCCATCTAGGCAAGTCTTCTGCACCGCTGGAGGTCCTCTTCCACATGGGGCACTAGACCACCAAGGTAGGTGAAATGCTGGCAGTGAGAAAGCTTGTTTGTCTACTTGTCTGCATTGTGGTATATCAGGTCTACTAAGATGTTGGCTAACATAGTCAGCACCTTAGTCTTCAGCATATTAAAAACTAGACTAATGCTCAATGCCACCTTGACCAGCTTATCAATCTGGCATAGTGGCACTAGGTGCTTTCAATGGACAAGGACAAGAGGGCGAGGTTATCAGTACAGCCAAGCATGCTCAGACACTTTTTCTATGGTGGTGACCAATGCATCTGCACAGCAGGAAGCCATTGTCAGCTGATGGGACAACTAATGGGACCGGGATAGGGTTGGAATGACTCTCAATTAAGAAATTGATATTAAATACTAAAAAAGGTATAAAATGGTATATGTCTAATATTAATATTGCTTATTTGTAGTTACTTTTTGCCTTATCTAAGTGTAGTGGATATAGTTGGTACAGGTATTTAGAAAGAGACTTGGCTTTACAACTTGCCTAAAAACAAAATAAAATTTATAAATAATATTTGTAAAAAAAAGTCAGAAAGCATTTAAAATTTTGTGAAATCTTTGGTCTCAAAGTTTTTTATGCAAATTGGTATAAATAGCACCCAAGACTTTAAATTTTCACCTTGAAATTTGAGCCATGGTGCAATTTTTCATCCTAAAATTTGATCTAGACTTTTGTGCATGCAATTCAGATTTTATTAGATTTAACTAATATCTAATGATGTTAAATTATTAAAGCAAAACGAGACATGTCTTGTGAGCCACAAAAAATACAATAGTATAGTTGTCATATATTATGACTCATTATTTTGCTTCTTAAATTATTTTGCTAGCCACACCCTGCTTTTAAAATTTTGCGCCTTGAATTGAAATTGGACCCTAGGTACAAGATTGCTCCTAATATCCAGACAAAAAACCCAGTTTGGTCTGGTAAATAGATAGCAGGTAGGCAAATATGATTTTTATGAAATTTTAAATGATTTTTCTAAGATATTGTGCTTATTTGTTTACCTGTATTAACTAGTAATTCTAGGTCTAAATCTCTATTATATTTAAAGTGGATAAAGTTATTAATATTATTCTTTATACTGGGTAGTTTGATTTTGTTTCTATATAAGAAAATAGGCCTTAAAGGCCTTAGTCTACTTTATATGTATGATATAACAAACAAAGATCTTACTGATTATAACAAGAGAAAATTAAAAAATTCCTCTTGTTAAAGCTGACTAACTGAAAATTTTAGTCAGTTAAACCTTTTGCTTTGCTATCCATTTTTTTCAAAGACTATTTAAAATTATTTGCATAATCTTTGAAGCTTTATAATAAGCCTTATTTATTAGCATTTTTATCTTTTAATATTTGAATTTTGGTGTTTAGGATAACAAAATTGTTATCAAATAAAAATAATTATTGTGATTTTTAATGGTAGCTTGAGAAAAAAGAATAATCAGTTAAATGTGTCTTATATATAATTATTGCATTTTAATTTCCAATTCATGCTAAAGCTCTTATATAGTTTGAAATTCTCAAATGGCCAATGCAGATGTCTCAAAAAGCTCTGATGGTGATGTTTCAATCTCCAAGCGTCGAGTAGCCCTACTCACTGGCATCACTGGACAGGATGGGTCCTACTTAGCCGAGTTGTTGCTAAGCAAAGGCTACCAGGTGCACGGTATTATCCGTCGGGCCAGCACATTTAACACGTCGCGTATTGAACACTTGTACGATCATCCACAGTCTCACACTTCAACTACATCAATGTTTAAGCTACACTATGGAGACATGACTGACAGTTCGTCTCTAGTAAAAATAATCCAGTCTGTGCAGCCAACTGAGGTTTACAATCTAGCTGCTCAGAGTCACGTCAAAGTGTCTTTTGACTTGGCCGAATACACTGCAGAGGTTGACGCTGTTGGCACTCTCAGGCTGTTGGATGCTATAAAAACTTGCGGCTTGGAGAAGAGCATCAGGTTTTACCAGGTGAGTGTGTCGTGCAGTTTGCTAAATTATTGCATTTTATCTCCTTATTGAAGCTGGGAATCTCCTTATCGAATCTGGGAATCTCCTTATTGAAGCTGGGAATCTCCTTATTGAATCTGGGAATCTCCTTATCGAATCTGGGAATCTCCTTATTGAAGCTGAGAATCTCCTTATCGAATCTGGGAATCTCCTTATCGAATCTGGGAATCTCCTTATTGAAGCTGGGAATCTCCTTATCGAATCTGGGAATCTCCTTATTGAAGCTGGGAATCTCCTTATTGAAGCTGGGAATCTCCTTATTGAATCTGGGAATCTCCTTATTGAAGCTGGGAATCTCCTTATTGAAGCTGGGAATCTCCTTATTGAATCTGGGAATCTCCTTATCGAATCTGGGAATCTCCTTATTAAATCTGGGAATCTCCTTGTTGAATCTGGGAATCTCCTTTTTGAATCTGGGAATCTCCTTTTTAAATATAGGAATCTCCTTTTTGAATCTGAGAATCTCCTTGTTGAATCTGGGAATCTCCTTATTGAATCTGGGAATCTCCTTTTTAAATATAGGAATCTCCTTTTTGAATCTGAGAATCTCCTTGTTGAATCTGGAAATCTCCTTATTGAGTCTGGAAATCTCCTTATTGAGTCTGGGAATCTCCTTATCGAATCTGATCTGAGAATCTCCTTATTAAATCTGGGAATCTCCTTGTTGAATCTGGGAATCTCCTTGTTGAATCTGGGAATCTCCTTTTTGAATTGGTAGCTCTCACTCGGATGCCCAATCCTCGCGCCTTGCCCAGGCTTCAACCTCGGAGATGTACGGCGAGGTGCGCGAAGTGCCGCAAACTGAGAAAACGCCATTTTATCCGCGTTCGCCCTACGGCGTGGCGAAGCTGTACGCTTATTGGATCTGCATCAACTATAGGGAGGCCTACGGCATGCACGCCTGTAATGGGATCTTGTTTAATCACGAGAGTCCGAGACGGGGCGAGAATTTTGTAACTAGAAAGATCACCAGAGCGGTGGCTAAAATTGTGCTGGGTCAACAGGTGAGCCATTATTTAGTATTTACAATAATTATGTCTCGATTTTAGGCAAGTTGGATCCGCTACATTTTATTATGCCATTTGAAAATTTTGCTCTAATTGGCTTGCCTTGCCTTGTTTGAAGCATTGCCTTCCTCTACTACTCAAAATAGGCCATTAATTGCTTATTTATATACGTATGTTTGAGGAACCTTCCATTAACCCTCTTCATAGGAAGGATATTGCATCGTTTTTTTGGGGGGCTTGTGTGCGATGATTGGCCCGAGGAGGTTGTCATGCTATTCGCAGCTATGAGGGCCAACCCCCAAGACACAGATAGTGTACATGCCTGACGATTGGACAGACAGGTGTGTGAGTGCGTGCCTGCGTACAGTATTGGCGCGCTTGCATGTACTCAGGAGTCTGTGGTATGGGCAGGATTGCCGTCGTCCCATTGATGCCAGTGATCCCATTGATGCCAGTGATCCCATTGATGCCAGTGATCCCATTGATGCCAGTGATCCCATTGATGCCAGTGATCCCATTGATGCCAGTGATCCCATTGATGCCAGTGATCCGCTTTGATGCCAGTGATTCCATTGATCCCAGTGATCCCATTGATCCCAGTGATCCGCTTTGATGCCAGTGATTCCATTGATCCCAGTGATCCCATTGATCCCAGTGATCCCAGTGATGCCAGTGATCCCATTGATGCCAGTGATCCCATTGATGCCAGTGATCCGCTTTGATGCCAGTGATCCCATGTTCGCCAAATAATCCCATTGATGCCAGTGATCCCATGTTCGCCAAATAATCCCATTGATGCCAGTGATCCCATGTTCGCCAAATAATCCCATTGATGCCAGTGATCCCATGTTCGCCAAATAATCCCATTGATGCCAGTGATCCCATGTTCGCCAAATAATCCCATTGATACCAGTGATCCCATGTTCGCCAAATAATCCCATTGATGCCAGTGATCCCATGTTCGCCAAATAATCCCATTGATACCAGTGATCCCATGTTCGCCAAATAATCCCATTGATGCCAGTGATCCCATGTTCGCCAAATAATCGATGCCAATTAGACAATAAATTAATTTCCCGTCACCCTCCCCTCAGGAGCGCCTCGAGCTGGGCAACCTGGACGCCAAGCGGGACTGGGGCCACGCCAAGGACTACGTGGAGGCCATGCACGCCATCATGCAGCTGGACAAGCCTGACGATTTCGTCATCGCCACAGGCGAGGCCCGCAGCGTACGAGAATTTGTGGTGGCTGCTTTCGCCTGCGTTGGCATCCAGCTAGCCTGGCGCGGCGCCGGCCTGGACGAGATCGGCTACGACGCCAAGGACACTAGCGATAATCCCCGGGTGTTAGTGTGCGTTAATCCGAAATATTTCCGGCCTAGCGAAGTCGAGTTTCTCTTAGGCGACGCTAGCAAGGCTAAGCAGCGTCTGGGCTGGTCGCCGAAGTATTCGTTCGAGCAGCTGGTGAAGGAGATGGTCGATGCCGATATGCAGCTGATGAAGCGAAACCCGATGGCCTAAACAGCCTACAGTTGGGTGACTGGGGCCGATACTGAACTACAGACAGGGGTAGGACGGGATCTCGACGAATATTGGGATCTATATCCCAATGCGATTATCCCAATGTCCCAGGATCCCGACAAATATTGGGATCTTGATCCCGATGTGATTATCCCAATGTCCCAGGATCCCGACAAATATTGGGATCTTGATCCCGATGCGATTATCCCAATGTCCCAGGATCCCGACAAATATTGGGATCTTGATCCAGATGCGATTATCCCAATGTCCCAGGATCCCGACAAATATTGGGATCTGGATCCCAATGCGATTAAACACAAATCCCAGGATCCCGACAAATATTGGGATGTGGACTCCTGCCGATCCAGAATTTTTTATCCCCACCAATCTATATTTATCCAATCCAATTTAATAATTTTTTTAACTGCTGGTGTTGTAGATCAAGCTTGATATTCTCGTGATTTGGAGTTGGACGAGTCTGTAATATTTAAATCGACATATATGTCTAGAATAAGCTACTTTCGATTCAGTAGTATTTAGAATTATCCTATATACAAAAAACATGATTTCTGGCAGTGTACATCTGGTGCCCCCGTTGACTGTAATGTAAATCGACAATGAGTTCATTGATAGCGAATATGCAATCCGAGCGTACTAATTAGCAGGTAGGAAAGATTTATATTTACCGATAGAAATTTATTCAGAAATATGAAAAATTCAAAATCTTTTTCCTCTTGCTGTTGTTCTGCTGTCATTGCGTGTTATATATTTATTAGATAGACAGCAAATTTGTAATCTTATTAATTCTGATCTGCTTTTCTAAAAAGATGCATTCCATTAGTTTATTTGATTTATGTTAGCGGAATCGTGCTACCATTTCATTCTGACAGTAGCTTATTTGTTTTCAGTTTATATGCATCCCATATATGGAGATAATATTCGGTTACAGAAATTCTACAAATTTATTCACCCTTCTGTTCGTGACTTGCATCGCTGGTTACGATTGTTTTTATTGATCTTTTTGGCTGCCATTCGAATTGACTGCTTGTTACTTTGCACCTATTTTGAATAACTTCACGGCAAAACAATTCTTAGCATAGTGCGTTCACTCGTGCTTCAGATCCTCAGTTGCTGGGCCAGCTTCCCAGATCCTCGGTTTCTGGGCCAGCTTCCCAGATCCTCAGTTGCTCGGCCAGCCTCCCAGCTCCTACAGTTGCTGGGCCAGCCACCCAGATCCTCGGTTGCTGGGCCAGCCTCCCTGATCCTCGGTTTCTTGGCCAGCCTCCCAGATAGGGGGCCGTAGCCCCGCGGTCTAGCGCAGGCTCTGGTGTGCCAGCGACCCAGGCTCGATTCCAAGTGCAGTCATATTAATTTGGGGCTAAATTGGAATCTCGGCTTGGCTCTGCTTGTGCAATTAACGGCCTTGAGAGCCAACCCCCCAAGGCGCAGTGAAGTGTACATGCCTAACGATCAATAAAGTTAGGGCCGCTGTACACTCCTGTGTGAGTGTGTGCCTGCGTACGTATCCGCGCGCTTGTGTGCCTGCTCAGGGGAGTCGGCGGAATGGGCAGTAATGCCTCTCGCCGGTTGTGTGCCTATGTCGCTTGAAGTGCGCCAGGGTGCACACAACCCCCTGGCTCTAATAAAAAAACAGCGAGCCTCCCAGATCCTCAGTTGCTGGGCCAGCTTCCCAGATCCTCAGTTGCTGGGCCAGCTTCCCAGATCCTCGGTTGCTGGGCCAGCTTCCCAAATCCTCAGTTGATGGGCCAGCCTCCCAGATCCTCGGTTGCTGGGCCAGCTTCCCAGATCCTCAGTTGCTGGGCCAGCCTCCCAGATCCTCGGTTTCTGGGCCAGCTTCCCAGATCCTCAGTTGCTGGGCCAGCTTCCCAGATCCTCAGTTGCTGGGCCAGCCTCCCAGATCCTCAGTTGCTGGACCAGCTTCCCAGATCCTCAGTTGCTGGGCCAGCCTCCCAGATCCTCAGTTGCTGGACCAGCTTCCCAGATCCTCAGTTGCTGGACCAGCTTCCCAGATCCTCAGTTGCTGGACCAGCTTCCCAGATCCTCAGTTGCTGGACCAGCTTCCCAGATCCTCAGTTGCTGGACCAGCTTCCCAGATCCTCAGTTGCGGGACCAGCTTCCCAGATCCTCAGTTGCTGGACCAGCTTCCCAGATCCTCAGTTGCTGGACCAGCTTCCCAGATCCTCAGTTGCTGGGCCACTGCCCTCTCAGAGGAAACCAGATGCACAGAACGTCAGCAGGCTGCATTAAAATCTGGTTTCTATTGCTATCGTACAAGCAGGAAATTTCCTTGCCTAGAATTTCTTCATTTAGTAGTACGGTTAATTATCTCTGTCAGCTCGGTGCAATACTGTGTGCCGTGAATATTGCTCTGCTGTCTAAATTCTTATTGCTGCTACCTGGATTACAAGTAAAATATTAGCGTTTTCCCGCATCTGTTTTAGTCGGAATTGTATCGAAATTTTTTGTTTTTAATTCATTCTGTTTTTAGCTCCGCGATAAAGATGCTGTGCGCACTTGTGCCAATCTATTATTTAGCTATAATGTGTCCTCTATCCGACAAAAATTAATGCACTATGCTATTGCGCTTTAATAGTCAAAATATTTACGCTCGTACTGGTTCACTCTTTGCGTTACTCTTTGCTTTACTTTCCCACAATTTTAAGGAGTTTCTAAAAATCGCCCTGTACCTTAATTTTTAAAAACAATATTTTTACTGTTCCACAAAATCGTGCTGTACATTTAATAAAAATCGCCTTTTATCTTTCCTGAAAAATGTCCTGTACCATCAATGAGAATCGCTCAGTACCTTTTTCTAAAAATCGCCCTGTACCTTTTCTTAAGAATCGCCTTGTACCCCTTTCCTAAGAATCGCCTTGTACCCCTTTCCTAAGAATCGCCTTGTACCCCTTTCCTAAGAATCGCCTTGTACCCCTCTCCTAAAAATTCCTTGTAACGTTACTAAGAATCGGCCTGTATGTTTTCTAAGAATCGCCTTGTACCGTCACTGAGAGTCGCCCTTACTCGTATGTGTACTTTAGCCCTTTAGCCTTCTACTATAATCTTCATTATAAATGATAAATTTGAGTGTTTCTGCGTTACACTTGAATCACTGCTAACGCCATTCCTGATCCCCCAACTAGTACAATTGGTACACCTGAACAATGCTTCGATTCTCACGCTTAGCCTCATCGGCCGCCCGTCATCAGCGCGCTGCACTTTATAGCAGCCGCCAGTTTCATTCGCGCTTCATCGCAGCCTCAACCAGTGGGAGCGGCGGCGGTAACGGCGGCGACAACGCCGGAGATTCTGCCGGTCGTTTCTACCGCATCGGAGCGGCCGCCGCTGCCGTGGCTGCTCTGGCCGCTGCCGCTCTGAGCAGCCCCAATGCCGACAGTAGATGTCCTACTGCTCAGGTGGCTGCAGCTACCACTTCAGCGACAGGTTCCACGCATGTTACCTACGAACAGCAGCTCAAACAGAAACGCAGCCAGCGTCGGATTGTCACGCCTATCGATCGATTCGATAATGGCGGCGAGATCAAACGAACCGACGGATTAACAGCGGCCGATGCCGGCGATAGTCGATCGTTGCAAAAGAGCGCTCTAACCAGATCGGCGCCTGCCGCTCTGCCGCTGGCAGCTGGCGGCGCCGCTACTGGCAAGTCTACGGCGCAGAGAACTGTTGCCGAGCAACAGGCGACTTTGCCGGCACCAGCAGCGCCAGCGGACAGTCCCGGGTCCGTTGTGACAATGTCCGACCGTACCGGCTTGCCTAGCAGGGTGCCCTACTTAATTATTGGCAGCGGATTTGCCGGCATGGCGGCTGCTAGAGCTATCCGGGCTAGCGATCCGCTTTCTAAGGTGCGGTATGCGCGTGCTTCAGAAGTGTATGCAGTTAGAATGCTGCTCTCTGAGTGTACTCTGAATTAACTCTGTAATACGAGCTATCTTAAAGTTGCCCTTAAAGCTCTTTTAATCGTTCTCAGAACTCCCCATCCCGAGACCTTCCCTCAGAACTCCCCATCCCGAGACCTTCCCTTAGAACTCCCCATCCCGAGACCTTCTCTCAGAATTCCCTATCCCGAGACCTTCTCTCAGAATTCCCTATCCCGAGACCTTCCCTCAGAACTCCCCATCCCGAGACCTTCCCTCAGGAGTCCCCATCCCGAGACCTTCTCTCAGAATTCCCTATCCCGAGACCTTCTCTCAGAATTCCCTATCCCGAGACCTTCCCTCAGAACTCCCCATCCCGAGACCTTCCCTCAGGAGTCCCCATCCCGAGACCTTCTCTCATAATTCCCCATCCCGAGACCTTCCCTCAGAACTCCCCATCCCGAGACCTTCCCTTAGAACTCCCCATCCCGAGACCTTCTCTCAGAATTCCCCATCCCGAGACCTTCTCTCAGAATTCCCCATCCCGAGACCTTCTCTCAGAATTCCCCATCCCGAGACCTTCCCTTAGAACTCCCCATCCCGAGACCTTCTCTCAGAATTCCCCATCCCGAGACCTTCTCTCAGAATTCCCCATCCCGAGACCTTCCCTCAGGAGTCCCCATCCCGAGACCTTCTCTCATAATTCCCCATCCCGAGACCTTCCCTCAGGAGTCCCCATCCCGAGACCTTCTCTCATAATTCCCCATCCCGAGACCTTCCCTCAGGAGTCCCCATCCCGAGACCTTCTCTCAGAATTCCCCATCCCGAGACCTTCTCTCATAATTCCCCATCCCGAGACCTTCCCAGAAGTCCCCATCCCGAGACCTTCTCTCAGAATTCCCCATCCCGAGGCCTTCCCTCAGAATTCCCCATCCCGAGACCTTCTCTCAGAATTCCCCATCCCGAGACCTCTCAGAATTCCCCGTCTGCCAGAAGCTTGTCTCATACCATTAAATATTACTCTAACAATCATTCCCTAAAAACAACAGGTGCTAATGATTGGCGACGAGCCCTACCCGCCGTACCTTCGCCCGCCGCTGTCCAAAGAGCTGTGGCGTCGCAAAGATGACCGAGTGAAAGCCATGCTGTCTCCGCTAGGCGATATGCGGCGCAATTCTTGGCTATTTGTCGAGCCGGATTCGTTTTTCATCGAGCCGCGCCGGCTTCATTTGGCGGACACCGGCGGCGTCAGCCTGTGGAAAGGTCGCCGAGTCATCGCCTTGGACATCGCCGATAAGCGAGTCACGTTGGATAGCGGCGATCGAATCGAATACGGCAAATGTCTGCTGGCCACCGGCGGCCGGCCCCGCACCCTGCCCGTGTTCGACGCCGCCGCCGCCCAGTCGCCCGAGGTGGCCGCCAGGACTGCCTACTTTCGCAATATCGACGATTTTCAATCGTTGCGCAACAAAGCTAATCAAGCGAAATCTGTCATTGTAATTGGCGGCGGCTTCCTCGGCTGTGAGCTAGCTGTTAGCTTGACAGAGGTGGCTAAGAAAACCGGCTTGGAGGTGAGTAGTTTGCTGTCAGTGTAGCTGGATTCAGCATTCGCTAACCCCCCTCCCCTGCTTAAACCGATCATCTCGGTCCGCTTAATTGGTCTAGCCGCTAACCCCCCTCCCCCGCTTGCTTGAACTGGCCGCCGCTAACCCCCCCCCCGCTTAATTGATCTGGCCGACGCTAAACCCCCCCCGCTTACTTGAACTGGCCGCTGCAAACCCCCCGCTTAATTGATCTGGCCGACGCTAAACCCCCCGCTTACTTGATCTGGCCGCTGACAACCCCCCGCTTAATTGATCTGTCCGCTGCAAACCCCCCCTTAATTGATCTGGCCGCTGCAAACCCCCCCCCTTAATTGATCTGGCCGCTGCAAACCCCCCGCTTAATTGATCTGGCCGCTGCTAAACCTTCCGCTTAATTGATCTGTCCGCTGCAAACCCCCCCCCGCTTAATTGAACTGGCCGCTGCAAACCCCCCGCTTAATTGATCTGGCCGACGCTAAACCCCCCCGCTTACTTGATCTGGCCGCTGACAACCCCCCGCTTAATTGATCTGTCCGCTGCAAACCCCCCCCCTTAATTGATCTGGCCGCTGCAAACCCCCCCCCTTAATTGATCTGGCCGCTGCAAACCCCCCGCTTAATTGATCTGGCCGCTGCTAAACCTTCCGCTTAATTGATCTGGCCGCTGCTAAACCTTCCGCTTAATTGATCTGGCCGCTGCTAAACCTTCCGCTTAATTGATCTGTCCGCTGCAAACCCCCCCCCCGCTTAATTGAACTGGCCGCCGCTATCCTACAGCGACATAGCTCCTCCCAGTGCTTCACAATCTCCAATACAGTATTTTTCACAGAACTCCACCAACCAATCAATCGCAGGTGCACCAAGTGTTTAAAGAGTCCGGCACCTTGGCTCACGTTTTGCCGCCTCACCTATCCGAGCACACGTCAAAATTCATCGCCCAGAGCGGCGTGGCCCAGTACCCCGGCGAGCGGGTGACCTCGGTAGACTGGGACTCGGCCGCCGGTCAAGTGAAGGTCGGCCTGAGCTCCGGCCGCAGCCTCTCAGCCGACCTATGCCTGGTTGCCGTTGGCATCGAGGCCAACACTCAGCTAGCTGAATCGGCCGGATTAGAAATCGATCCAGGCGACGGCGGCTTCCTAGTGAACGCCGAACTGGAAGCTCGAGCCGATCTGTACGCGGCTGGGGACGCCTGCTCCTACTACGACGTGCTGCTTGGCAGGCGTCGAGTTGAGCACGTCAACCACGCTGAGGAGAGCGGCGCCGTTGCCGGCCGGAACATGGCGTCCGAGCCGGCTGATCCGGACAGGAAACGGTCCACCTACCAGCACCAGAGCTCGTTCTGGTGCAACCTGGCCAACACACTGGCCTGGGACGCTGTGGGATTAGTTGACTCCCGCCTAGAGACTCAATCATTCTTTGCTATGCCTCCGCCAGCATCCGATGATGGAGCAGCCGGCAGCGACACCGCGGAGGACTATCAGTATCCGGGAGTGGTTTTCTACCTGAAAGCCGGTCGGGTTGTTGGCATCCTGCTGTGGAATTTGACAGACGAAATCTTTCAAGATAAGAAAGCGTTCGCTCCGTCGAGGCTCAATCTGGCCAGGAAGGTGCTGGCGGAGAGGCAGCTGGCGGATCCAGCGGCGCTGCAGGCTCTGGCTAGAGAGTTCGACGTCTACCAGACTGTCGACGACGACTATCAGGATTTGAAGAAGTACATGGAGACCAAGGAGAGACAGCAGCAGCAGCAGGCGGAGGCATCGGCGACTGCCAATTCGTCGGGTCCTGCCGCAACCGGTGTTGCATCAGCGCCAGTGCCCGCCTGAGATTGTTTCGCCTATTAGCAAAAAAAATATGTCATCTTCTGTGTCCGCTAGTACTAATAGTAGCGTGCTAGTTTGTTTTCTAGTTGGGAACAAAATAGAAGCTAGTGGAAATTGGGCTGTTATACGAGAGACTTCGTATTGTAAGAAATAGACTACGCAAACTTCGCCCCTAGTTTTGTTATTCTCTCCCGTTTTTATAGCTGTCAAATTTATCACATTGCTGTCTCTATGCATTCATTCATTAGCGAAAAATCTAGCGATTTAATAATGCGTTTAAAGCAGAAAAACCTACACGCGGCTTTGTGCCTAACGGTCGCAGAATCTACCGTTCAGCTTACCAACTATAGAATTGCTGTCTATTTTCCAGAGTTCCCAGCTCTTGTTTCATACATTGTTTTTGGTTAATCTGCTATGTCTTCTGCAAAACTAATGATGCGATTAATTGGAACTGCGCCTTCAAGTCGCTTATTTTCGTTCGGGCTTGCTCAGAGACACTTTGATTCACCCTTGTGGGATCTCCCTCATCATCTCCATCAGTCATGAGAATCTGCCTCTCCGCTCCATCAGTCCCTGAGAATCTGCCTCTCCGCTCCATCAGTCCCTGAGAATCGGCCTCTCTGCTCCCCCCGTCCCTGAGAATCTGCCTCTCCGCTCCATCAGTCCCTGAGAATCGGCCTCTCTGCTCCCCCCCCGTCCCTGAGAATCTGCCTCTCCGCTCCCTCAGTCCCTGAGAATCTTCCTCTCCGCTCCATCAGTCCCTGAGCATCTGCCTCTCCGCTCCATCAGTCCCTGAGCATCTGCCTCTCCGCTCCATCAGTCCCTGAGAATCTTCCTCTCCGCTCCATCAGTCCCTGAGCATCTGCCTCTCCGCTCCATCAGTCCCTGAGCATCTGCCTCTCCGCTCCATCAGTCCCTGAGAATCTGCCTCTCCGCTCCATCAGTCCCTGAGAATCTGCCTCTCCGCTCCATCAGTCCCTGAGAATCTGCCTCTCCGCTTTATCAGTCCCTGAGAATCT
This sequence comes from Macrostomum lignano, assembly GCA_002269645.1. NCBI lineage: Eukaryota > Metazoa > Platyhelminthes > Macrostomidae > Macrostomum > Macrostomum lignano. The sequence goes on along the minus strand of NIVC01000302.1, from coordinate 97,841 downwards.
GCCTCTCCGCTCCATCAGTCCCTGAGAATCTGCCTCTCCGCTCCATCAGTCCCTGAGCATCTGCCTCTCCGCTCCATCAGTCCCTGAGCATCTGCCTCTCCGCTCCATCAGTGCTTGAAACTGTTTTTCACGCCCATGCTGTGTGCTTATATTTCTTAATCCACAATATTTTAGATGCAGGAAGATAAAAAGCTAAAGAAAAAGAAGAAGGAAAAGAAAAAGAAGGAAAAGAAAGAAAAAAAGGAGAAAAAGCAGAAGAAAGACAAGAAAGAGAAGAAAGCCAAACGGCTTCAGCGTCGCAGCCCAGAGTTGGTCGGCGGCAGCGACTCCGACAGTTCCGTCCCGGCGCCAAAAGCAAAGCGGCAAGCCCCGGCATCTTCCGCGACTCCGGCCATCGCAGCCGCCTCTGCCGATCGCAGCCAGCATCGGCACCGAACGACATCCAGCCGGCATCTGAACGCCCCCGCGACTGCTCGCGACCGGTCCAGATCGCGGGACCGCGGCAGGCGCGACCGAGTCGAAGGCGGCAGCTCCAGCGGCAGCCGCGATCAGCAGCGGCCCAGCATCAGCGTCGGGCTCTGGTCGGAGATCTCCCGCAACACCGGCTGCGCTCTGCCACCGCCTCCGGAAGTGCCGAAGCAGCAAAAGCAGCAGCAGCAGCAGCAGCAGCAATCATCATCTTCTTCGTCAGCTGGCAGCGGCAGTTCAAAGCGGCCTGCAGCTTCTGTATCCAACGATCAACAGCCGCCAGCTAGTAAGTTGGCGCGTCATCACCATGGCAACCAGGCTGGCAAAGAGCAACACCACTCGGAGGTCCGGCTAGAAGACATTAGCCTGCCAGCTGGCAAACCCGCCGCCGTAGCCTCTTCGGCCGCCGGCTCGGCTGTTGCCAAGGAGACGACGCAGCGTCGGTTATCGACAATGCCGAATTTGCCTATGCCGCCGGGCATGGAGCTGGCGACTGCGGGCAGCTCGGGCAGCAAGTCGAGACGGTCGCAGCAACAACAGCAGCAGCAGCGGCTATCAACCCTGCCTGACCTGCCTCTCCCAAGTGTGAAACTCGATCATCATCGACGAAGCCAAAGATCTTCCACTTCCAGTTCTTCTTTGCAGCAGCAGCAGCAGCAGCAGCAGCAGTTGCCGCAGCCGCAGCAGCTACAAGCTAATCAGCCTCAGCTAAACCCCTTGGCGGCCATCAATGGACCGGCCGCTTCCTTAAACTTCTCGGGTGCCTCAGCCTCCGGCGCGGCTGCCTTAACTGAGGAATTCGTCAAACCGAAGCTGTGCCAGCGACGTCAAAAGGATGCTAAAAATTTAGTAAGGCAAAATGATGATAGTGCTTGGTTTTACTGGAGAATTAATGTGTTTATAAATTAGTGATGATCACGGATTTGTAACTGTAGTGTAAGTTGTAGTAGTATGTTGTGATCGTCGTTGCCGTCTTTAGTTGACGGAAGATTTTAGTAGTATCGTAGTAGTGCCTGTAGTATCGTAGTAGTTCTAGTAGCATCGTAGTAGTTCTAGTACTAGCAGTATCGTAGTAGTTCTATTAGCATCGTAGTAGTTCTAGTAGCATCGTAGTAGTTCTAGTAGCATCGTAGTAGTTCTAGTAGCATCGTAGTAGTTCTAGCCCGACCGGAAATAATTGTTCTTTAAATGCGTCAAATAGCACATAAAAAATGAATTGGGGGGAATCCCAAAATAACTGTCGAAACGACACGAAATTTGTGAGAATCGACAATTGGTGGCACAGCTTGGCACAAATATAACTGTGCCAAGCTGTGCCAATTGGCACATGTGACACAATTAAGAATCAAATTTTTAATTGTGCACTGCTGTGCCACAACTGTGCCACAACTGTGCCAGTTGTCTGAGCCATTTTTGAATGCTTATAATTGTGCACAACTGTGCCATAAATGTACCATTTGGCACCATACGAGTAAATGTGCAGCTAGAAGCAGTTAAACTAGCGCGTACTGTGCCATTTGGCGTAAATTCTCCAGACGAGTGAATTGCAGTTTAAAGCAGTTGAACTAAGCGCATAATATGCTATCTGATGCTGTTATAGTTGACCCGTTAGTCAACTACGAGTTATGAAGTGTATGAAGTAGCTAAGATTTGCGAGAGGTCCTTCTCATGTTTAAATGAGGGAAGACAAATTGAAAAGAGTTGTCAATGTAAATTAAACTTTAAAATAATGTTGAGCGCGAACATAAACAGATTAAAACAGTTGGAAAAAGGGATGTTGCATAAATACGTATATATTTAATGAGAAGTAGCAAATAGGACAAAAAAACATGTATAAAACAGGAAAAAGGGGAGGCTGCGGAATTAAAAAATGCATACTAGAAGTTAACGGAAAGAAACATAACAGACAGCGGACATTGGACAGGAAACAAAACAACGTAATTAAAAAGCGCGGTGCATGAAAATTGTGGTGCCAGTCAAAGAGTTTACACTTCTAATACATTTGAAATTAAAACATGCAATGTAACAAATTAACTACTGAGTCGACTACACGTGGCACAGGATTTTAATGTAACAACATGTATACATCTAATGTATACACTAATTTAAAAAGCACAAACAAACAACTAGATAAAAAACAAGCAATTAGTGAAACCAGCTCCAATACCTCTGTTCCCCTATACTTTTCTAGTTAGACAACAAGTCTGATTCCTGGTGCTATTGTAATTTACGAGTCTGGCACTAACTATAGTAATGTAGTTGGTTACTTTATGTGGGAAAGAGCATATTTCCAGGGGAAAACAAAACCAGAAACATGAGGGAGACAGACCAAGCTAGACGGGTCCCGCATCTGCCAAACAAGTTTAGTTTTGCTAGATGCAACAGCAGATATCCCGCGCTCAGTCCTCGCGAGTGCATTAGCCGCCTCCGACTGCACAGTGTCAGTGACATTGGCAGCCGCACCTTGACGAAGTTTCTTTACAGGCAAACGTCCGGATTGCTTTTCACGCCGACTGATGGTGATGGAGCATCGGACGTAGGCCTTTTCAATCGCTTTCATTGGTTGGGATGTCGATTCCAGCCAGGTAGCAGGCGTGGCCGACCAGGCTCAGTAGCGCGACCGCTCAACGACGTTACCAAAATCTCGTCGTCGCTGAAGCACCCCCGCACCATCTTGCGGAGAAGTGCATTGAGGTTGGCCGGAGTCGTTGGTTCTTGATATATCCTTACTGGCCGTGACCCTGGTCCAAGCGACGTTGGACGTAAAGGCGAAACCGATTGGCTGCAGAGGTGTTTTTTAAGGATTGAAGAGCGTTTGAGAGTAACAATAGGATATTTGCGCGATCATAAATGAAGGACTATTAATTTCTTACCGTAGTATAATTTCTTTCCATTGTCGTCGACCAGCATGTTGTCAACTGTGACGGCTGGGTCCACGAGCTGATCTAGATGGACGGCGAGATGCTGCGTGATCTGCTGCTTTAGTTCTTTTGTAATGGCGTCAATCAAACGCGGTTGCGCCATTTTCGAGCGTCTGAGCAGATCATGCCGCAAGTTGGGAGTGAAAACCTGCCGGTCATCTGCCAAAATCGAAGCTACTGACGTCGCAGCCTCAGTGCAAGTTGCACCGGGTGTGCGTCGAACAGTTTTGTTAGGTAATTAGCAATAAAAAAGGTTATTTGAGCCAAGTGTGCCAAGAAGGACAAAGACATATAACTGTGCCAAATGTCATAGCTGTGGCACAACTGGTACAATTGTAGCAAGTGTGCCAAGTGTGCCAGTCTGTTTTAATAACCAATTAGCTATAAAAAGGATATTCGTGCCAAGTGTGCCAAGAAGGACAGTCCAAGACAGTTATATAACTGTGTCAAATAGTATAGCTGTGGCACAACTGGTACACTTGTAGTAAGTGCGCCAAGTGTGCCAAATGGTTTCCAAGGGGAATTAGCTATAAAAAGGTTGTTTGTGCCAGGTGTGCCAAATAGAACATACAAAGACATTTATAACTGTGCTAAATGGTATAGCTGTGGCACAACTGGAACAATTGTAGCAAGTGTGCCAAGTGTGCCAATTGGTTTCATTGGCCAATTAGCAGTAAAAATACTATTTGTGTCAAGTGTGCCAAATAGGACATACATCGACATTTACAAACTGTGCCAAATGGCATAGCTACGGCACAATTGGTACAATTGTATCAAGTGTGCCAAATATGACATACAAAGACATTTATAACTCTGTCAAAGGGCATATTTGTGGCACAACTGGCACACTTACTGTTTTTGAAAGGACAAATATTTTCGGTCGGGAGTAGCATCGTAGTAGTGCCTGCAGTATCGTAGTAGTTCTAGTAGCATCGTAGTAGTTCTAGCAGTATCGTAGTAGTTCTAGTAGCATCCTAGTAGTTCTAGCAGTATCGTAGTAGTTCTAGTAGCATCGTAGTAGTTCTAGTAGCATCGTAGTAGTTCTAGTAGCATCGTAGTAGTTCTAGTAGCATCGTAGTAGTTCTAGTAGCATCGTAGTAGTTCTAGTAGCATCGTAGTAGTTCTAGTAGCATCGTAGTAGTGCCTGCAGTATCGTAGTAGTTCTAGTAGCATCGTAGTAGTTCTAGCAGTATCGTAGTAGTTCTAGTAGCATCCTAGTAGTTCTAGCAGTATCGTAGTAGTTCTAGTAGCATCGTAGTAGTTCTAGCAGTATCGTAGTAGTACTAGCAGTATCGTAGTAGTTCTAGTAGCATCGTAGTAGTTCTAGCAGTATCGTAGTAGTACTAGCAGTATCGTAGTAGTTCTAGTAGCATCCTAGTAGTTCTAGCAGTATCGTAGTAGTACTAGCAGTATCGTAGTAGTTCTAGCAGTATCGTAGTAGTTCTAGTAGCATCGTAGTAGTACTAGCAGTATCGTAGTAGTACTAGCAGTATCGTAGTAGTTCTAGTAGCATCGTAGTAGTTCTAGTAGCATCGTAGTAGTACTAGTAGTATCGTAGTAGTTCTAGTACGAGTAGAATCGTAGTAGTTCTAGTAGCATCGTAGTAGTTCTAGTACGAGTAGAATCGTAGTAGTTCTAGTAGCATCGTAGTAGTTCTAGTACGAGTAGTATCGTAGTAGTACTAGCAGTATCGTAGTAGTTCTAGTAGCATCGTAGTAGTTCTAGTAGCATCGTAGTAGTACTAGTAGTATCGTAGTAGTTCTAGTACGAGTAGAATCGTAGTAGTTCTAGTAGCATCGTAGTAGTTCTAGTACGAGTAGTATCGTAGTAGTTCTAGTAGCATCGTAGTAGTTCTAGTACGAGTAGTATGGTTGTAGTTCTAGTAGTATCGTAGTAATGGTAGCAGTTAAAACATCCACCCTCCCGCCCAGGTATTCTTGGACCGGACTCTGGCCAATTTTGAAATCTTGGCCCAAGTTGGCGAAGGCGCCTACGGCCAGGTGTACAAAGCGCGCGACAAAGACAACGGAGAACTGCGCGCGCTCAAGCGAGTCCGCTTGGAAAAAGAGAAAGAAGGCTTCCCAATCACGGCTGTTCGCGAGATTAAAATCCTCAAACAACTGCACCATCCCAATATTGTCAATCTCAGCGAGATACTCGCTGACGAGGCGGCTTTCTACCTGGTGTTCGATTACATGGACCACGATCTGTTCGGCCTGCTGGAGTCCTCGGAGGCCGAGTTCACCGAGCGGCACATTGCCGGCATGATGAAGCAGCTGCTGGACGGATTGAATTATTGCCACGGCAAGCGGTTCCTTCATCGCGACATCAAATGCTCCAACGTGTTAATTAATAATCAGGGCCAGATTAAGCTGGCGGATTTCGGATTAGCTCGCCTAGTAGCTGGCGAGGACCGGCCTTACACTAATCCGGTCATCACTCTGTGGTACAGGCCGCCTGAGCTGCTTCTGGGGGAGCTGCAGTATTCTACAGCTATTGACATTTGGTCTTGCGGGTGCATATTGGGCGAGTTGTTCACGAGGAAGCCGCTGTTCCAGGCTAACAGGGAGCCGGAGCAGCTGGAGGCTATCAGTCAGGTGAGTCCTCTGTGGAACAGCATATATCTCAGGGCCACTGGAATATTTAAAAGTGAACAAAGTGTAACTCAGAACTCCTTGAGCGTTAGGGAACAATTTTCATCGAGTTCCTAAACCAAGAATTAGAAGTAGTAACGTTCTGACCACAGCGAGGAAGGGATTCTGCACTCTGCCATCGAGTCGATAGTTGGCAGCGATTCGGAATGCGGTTGTTTTCTTGATTTGCAAGATTCTTGCAGCTCCTCCTGCGATGGATGACCCATGTTCAATCGCATCAATCAGCCGCTGGCGATCTGCTACCGGAATTGGTGGCGCCATTGAATGGGGTTGCTTTCACCAGGCCAAAGACGAGCAAACAGGGGAGGGAGGGACTGAGAGCTGTAAAATCTCAGTCCGATTCCCGTATTGAATGGCTTTCTCCCATATTGAATGTCCAAAGTTATAGTCTATGGCCAAGCCTCCCTCAGTAGTAGACTTTGCTAAACTGGTAAAGTCCATGACTAGGGTGTGGTCTGAGGCCTGGCTTGAATGTCTATGGCATCCCGTTTTGATTGTCCAAATTCCCATTTAGATCGTCAAAAGTGATAATAGCTTTTTGCAGCCTATTGGGCCTACGTGCATTGAGTTTAATCCAAGATAGGTTTGCCAATGTAATGGAGCGGTATTTAATTTGGTCCAAAAAGCATTGATTTGGTCCATAGTCCCAGAATAGTGGACCATATGCTAGGATGTAAAAGCTGTGCGAAATTATGTTGTTTGGATCATCAGAACGAGAGATACAATCAAAAGTAACGCTACTTTTGGGTACAGCCCTCGTAATTAGCAGTGCATGCAAACTGTCCTCGTTTCCAGCTGTGCGGCACCCCCTGTCCGGCCCTGTGGCCCAGCGTTGTCCGCCTGCGCGACTTCGCCGTATACAAGCCCCGCCGGCAGCATCGCCGACGCCTGCGCGAAGAGCTCGCCTTCTTGCCAGAACTGGCGCTCGACCTGCTGGACCAGATGCTGCAGCTGGACCCGGAGAAGCGCTGCTCCGCTCAACAGGCGCTTGACGGACCCTGGCTGCGCGATGTTGACCCAGCTAAAGTGCCTCCGCCTAGCCTGCCCACTGATCAGGTTAGGGAATCACAGATCTTTTAATATTCTCATCTTTCAGTAGCCTCACAGATCTTTCAGTAGCCTCACAGATCCTTCAGAAGCCTCACAGATCTTTCAGTAGCCTCACAGATCTTTCAGTAGCCTCACAGATCCTTCAGTAGCCTTACAGATCCTTTAGTAGCCTCACAGATCCTTCAGTAGCCTCACAGATCCTTTAGTAGCCTCACAGATCCTTCAGTAGCCTCATAGATCCTTTAGTAGCCTTACAGATCCTTCAGTAGCCTCACAGATCCTTCAGTAGCTTCACAGATCCTTCAGTAGCCTCACAGATCCTTCAGTAGCCTCACAGATCTTCCAGTAGCCTCACAGATCTTTCAGTAGCCTCACAGATCTTTCAGTAGCCTCACAGATCCTTCAGTAGCCTCACAGATCCTTCAGTAGCCTCACAGATCCTTCAGTCGCCTTACATTTGACGTCAATATTAACTGCTACTGTGTGTACTTTTAACACAGGACTGTCACGAGATGTGGAGCAAAAAGAAGCGAAAGCAACAGCAACAACAACAACAGCAACAACAACAGCAGCAGCAACAACAACAACAGCAGCAGCAGCAGTTTCCCGGTCGCCAAGGCCTGTCCCGCACATCCAGCGTAGTGGACCTGCAGGAGCGCGAGATGAAAAGAACAGCTGGTTATCATCATGGCCAGCATCAGCAGCATCAGCATCAGCAGCAACAGCATCAGCAGCAACAGCATCAACGGCAGCAGCAACAACAGCAGCCGCAGGCGGCTCCCCTACTCGAGACCAGAGACAGGCGCGCCGCGCCTCAGGAGCTGGCCGCCGATCTCAGCCGCCTGCTGGCCGCGGATCCCGCCCTGGTTGACCGGCTGGCCATGTGCAGCGGCAGCGAGCCCGGAGTCGGCGGCGCAGAGCTGGAGCCGCGCACCGCTCAAGCCCTTCGCGAACTGCGCGCTCAATTAGCCGCAGAATCTTCATCTACTTCGGCGTCCTCGTCCGAGCTTGTCCGAGAATTGCGAGCGGCTCTGGCCAGCCTGGCTAGCAAGGGTGAGGCCACCAGTAGCTATGCCAGCTAGGCTTGTTGGGCCTTGTAGATTTCAAATGCTTTTTTAAGCCCGCCATTTTAGTTCCTAGCGGAGTAACAACAGATCGAGGCTAGAATCTATGCCTAATTGAATAGAATAGTCTCGTGGAGATGCAGGGTTGTAGAGCCGCTTCTTTAGTATTGTTGCTCTTCGATAATAGCTTGGTTAATTTATTTAGTTTCTTGAACAATTGAAGCAACTTCTGCGAACTTTAATGCGTTCTTTTCTTACAAGACAGGTTAACGAATATGCCTAGGGAGCAGCTGCGTTTCTGACACATTTTCTTGTGCATCTCGTGTCCTTATCGTTTGAACTTCAACTCCAAAAATACATGGGAGTTAAGACTTGGTTCTTGCTTGTACTTTTTTAGCTGAAATCCGCAAGCTTAACTTGCTCGTCGCGCTGTTCATTTTGTAAGTTATTTATTTAAAACGTCTTGTCGGAATAGTTAAATATATATTGCAAAATAATATTAATTCTGTACTTGTAGTACGTTTAACTGTGCGTCTTAAAATACCGTGATTTCTGTGGAGTCACCCTGTAAACATATTGCTTTCTGATTTGTCTTTTTGGAACTTTTTTAACTTACTGCTTTATGAACAACATTGTGTGAACGCCATCGGAACTCAAATTTTGGCGCTGTAGCATTCGTACCCCTCTTGACACCCACCTCACTCCCAGTGTGTCCACAACCCCTGCTATGTAGCATTCCTACCCCTCCCGACACCCACCTCACTCCCAGTGTGTCTCTAACCCCTGCCCTGTAGCATTCCTACCCCTCCCGACACCCACCTCACTCCCAGTGTGTCCTCAACCCCTGTCATGTAGCATTCCTACCCCTCCCGACACCCACCTCACTCCCAGTGTGTCCTCAACCCCTGTCATGTAGCATTCCTACCCCGCCCGACACCCACCTCTTGAAAATAGCTGCAAGGCGATCCGAAGACTCAGCTCCCCATGTCCCCAACCTCGCCCTATAGTATTCCTGCCTTTATCAACACCCACCTCACTCTCAGTGTGTCCCAACTCCTGCCCCGTAGGCATATTTGCAGCAATAAAACCTTATTAGAAAATGTTGAAGTAAATGTTACACATTTATTTACGTCCAATTTCACATTAGACAGTATTGGTTATCATCTTATATTACTAGGTTTATATTTAAGCCTGTCGATTTAAAGAAAAATTCAAATAAAAGAAGAAAGCTATACTGTATATTATTTTACAGTTTAAAAGCGGCCTTTTCTAAGTCTAGTTCGTTTCTTGGAAACTTGGCAAACTCCAGTTCCGTAGCAGACCCAGACAGTCTAAAAATATCTTAATGGGAAATCCTTCGAAAGTTAAGTGCGGTTTAAATTAAGCTTGGATAGACAAACAGCATCCCATCCGCCACTTGAAGCTCTGGTCTGTCTAAACAAACCGGCGGGTTCTTGAATTAGTTCAGCCCAGAAGGCCCTCCGGAGGCTCCTCTTCCTGCGACGGCTTCTCCCTTCGGAGCAGCCAGTCAGTCTGAGGCCCCACCGGGCTGCAGCAGAAGCAGCTGGCCATGCTCATGAGCCGCTGGCCGTACATGCTCAGCAGGGTGTTCTCCGGGACGCTGCGGTTCCACAGCAGCACCAGCGGGCAGCCAGAGCTGCCAACCCGGCAGCGCCATTGACGCCTGGCTGAGAAGGCCGGGTCGAAGTCCTCCAGGAAGCGCAGGCAAGCGTCCGTGCTCCATTTGGCGTCGCTCTCTAATGAGAACAGCATGTACTTCACCATGCAGCCGGTGCGCGCCAGGCGGCGCAACATCAGTGCGTCGCGCAGCTTCACACAGCACTTGGTCTTGTTAACTATGGCCTTGAGAGTTGGCAGATTGCCAAGCAGTTTGGCTAGCAAGTTTAGGTGGAATACTACACAGAAAATCTGGCGCGACTGGTGCGCAACGAACTGGGGTGGCGACTGGTGTCCAGCATCGTCCTGCGGCAGCTCGGCCGGCTTCAGCACCAGCAGCAGCCGGTCGGACCATTTTGGCACGGCGCCAAAGTCTGTGCTGCTCGACGGCTGCCGCATGCTGATTCCGTCGTCTTCTGGCGGCAGCGGCAGGTGCAACGGAAACGCCTGCAGTGGCTGCGGAGGCGGCGGCGGCGGCTGCTGCTGCTGCTGCGTCTGGTTCCAGTTGGCCAGACAGGCCCCGTTGCCGGAGCAGACGGAGCTCGAACTGGAACTGTCGCCGACATTCAAGCGACAGGACACGGTGAAACTGCGTCTGTCAGGTCTCGCTGACTGCAGCTCTGTGGCGTTGATTGGTTCGTTTTTTACTCGGCGATGCAGAACGGCGGCGCTGCAGCCGAGCTCGATGGCCTCCTTCGTTCGCGAATTTCTTCTGCCTTTACTGCTTGGCATTGCATTGGAATTCTTAGTGCTGATCATGGATCCCGTAAATTTTCTATAGCTGTTCTAGTAATATACTCTTACACCCTGATTGTTTTGCACTGGGTGACAAATGTGCGTGCAATGAATCCTCTATGGTAGCTTCGCTCTTCCAGGATTCAGAACTCAATGCCCATGTCTAACTCTATAGTTTTAGTCTTAAAGTATACTCGTAGGTCATTTTGCGCCTCAATAATACTCGAAGCTCTTCATGACTCAACCCTCGTGGTCGAGCAGACTCAGCGAAAATACTACTTATCGCAAGCCAACTCAAAATAGGCCAACCTGGGGATTGAAATGAAAAAAACAGGAATTGTCTATGGCCAATAGAAAGCTAACAAATAGCTTCATTGTCGGCTGATTTTCCATGCAAGAATGGCATTCTTGCACTCTTTTGCGTGCAGGAATGGATGTCTATGGTAAAATCTCACTGAAAAAGCATTAGGCGCAGAAATGCATTCCTGCACGGTTTTGTGCATTCCTGCACGATGAATCATCCGACAATGGAATTCCTTCACGTTCACTCGTGCGTGAAGGACATCGTGCACTCGTGCGCTAGCGCGCACTCGTGCAGATGTCATTCCCGCACTCGTGACCGTGCAGGAATATATCAGTCTACTCGGGGAACCTTTGAAATCCATGCAGCATTGGCAGTTGATTTAAATACGGACTTAAACAGTTTTCCTGCCAGCCCATGTCCTCCATACCTTGGCCACCCGAAGCAGCGGCCCTGGTCGCGGCTACTAGGAGGGCCTATCAGCGGTGGACTGCGCACCTGATGCACAGCAATGCCTTCTCCTTGTCGCGGTCCGAACTGGAAGACGAGTCGCTGGACCCAAATAGCAATAATACTAATAGTAATTATTATTATTGCCATTATTATTTGCAGCCAAGAGAGCGTAAGGCGTTGAAACGGCCATTGAGCGATTGCGACTTGGAGTTGGCGGCAGTTGGCGGCAAGCGAGCCGCTCGAGAATGACTGCTGCGAGTAAAGCTTCACTGCTTAGCGTCAGGCTGAGACAGAAACTCGACTGTGTTTTATTATAGAAAAAACATAATCTGAGTCTACTTAATTGCACTACTGCCGCCTATTCAAGTAGTGCTTTTAGTGTTCTTGCGCTTTATTTTCACTTCTCAATTATTTCCGTGATTTCTCTGTACTTGAGCACAGCTCTAGACAGACAGAATTTGCGCTACAGCCTATTTGATCCGCTTCTGTAAAGGCACTGCGTACAAAGGTTGAATTCATTTATTGTTTGTTATTTTTACTTTGAGACGACCTTATTCGATTAACCCGCATCTACAAGTGTATTATTTAATTTCTGTGTGCCATGCACAGGTCTAAAATAAATGTATTTTCAAGCTGAAAAGCGTGAATTTTATCAACTCTGCGCTTCTCACACTCGTCTGCTGTGCTGGCTATATAATAGTTCATTTAGATATTCTCAGCTTGGGCGGCTCATGCACTGCATCATGCACTGCATCATGCACTGCATCATTCCCGAATCATTCCCTGCATCATGCACTGCATCATTCCCGAATCATTCCCTGCATCATGCACTGCATCATTCCCGAATCATTCCCTGCATCATTCCCGAATCATTCCCTGCATCATTCCCTGCATCATGCACTGCATCATTCCCGAATCATTCCCTGCATCATGCACTGCATCATTCCCGAATCATTCCCTGCATCATGCACTGCATCATTCCCGAATCATTCCCTGCATCATTCCCTGCATCATTCCCTGCATCATGCACTGCATCATGCACTGCATCATTCCCGAATCATTCCCTGCATCATGCACTGCATCATTCCCGAATCATTCCCTGCATCATGCACTGCATCATTCCCGAATCATTCCCTGCATCATGCACTGCATCATTCACGAATCATTCCCTGCATCATTCCCGAATCATTCCCTGCATCATGCACTGCATCATTCACGAATCATTCCCTGCATCATTCCCGAATCATTCCCTGCATCATGCACTGCATCATTCCCGAATCATTCCCTGCATCATTCATGAATCATTCACTGCATCACTCCCGAATCATTCCCTGCATCATTTATGGATCATTCCCCGCATCATTCACTGAATCATTCCCTGAATCATTTCCTGCAACAGTCTTGTCTCTTTCCCCATCATTCCCCCTCACCATTGCCTGCACAGTTCCTGCCTCCACAACCCTCTGAGGTCAGATTTAAAGCATACGCAGGAATGCCAGAATGAGCAGCCTATTGGGGATCTCAGCGAGTACCAGTACGCTCGCATTCGTACAAAAATCAGCTTTCAGTTTTTCACACTGCAAACTCGTTGCCGACCTCGCAGACAGGCGCTGCCGCTGAATCGTATTGGCGCGGACCAGCGCCGGCCCAGGCTCCCGGATGGTCACCCGCTTGACAGCGGCGCCAGGCTTCTTCGCCGGCGGCGGAGCGTACAGGTGCGCCTGGAAGACCTCCTTGGGCGGTGGAGGTGGCAGCGGAGGCGAAGCCGGAGGCTGCGGTCTCGGTGGCGGCGGTAATGTAGTTTTCGGTAATGAGCCAAAAAAGATTCCAACAGCATGAAAATTTCCAGAACTGCTTCCGATGTTGCTGTCAATCCAGTGTGAACGACACTGTACAGCTTGTTTGCCAAGTGAACTCCAGATGGGATTTGAGCGGTCACAGTTTCCTTGCAATCCAGGCTCTAGATTGCTCTAGATTGAGCCGGATCTGACTCCTGAGCTTGCTGTGTTTCAGGGACTCTAGTTGCAAAGTTGTGGGGATATTCGACAAGGGATACAGCAGGCAAGTTTGCCTTGCAGCAAAATGGGGGCGATACTTCGCTTATGTTTCCCAGCTCAACAGGTGATCCAGTACTGAATGCCAACTTTGAGCACGTCACAAACCCTGTTCCGATCAAGGGTCGGCCGATTTCTGGTAACCTGAAAGCAGCTGAGGCCAATACTAGCAGATGCGCAACCATGTTTCGCTACCTTGTCGAATGCACCTTTGCCGCGATCAAGCAAGACAGGTGGGTTAACGAGAGGCACCTTAACCAGAGATATCAGTGGCTGCAGCCGTGCAGCTTCAGCGATCGCAGTCGCTTGGATGTGATCGTTGAGAATTCCGTGGGCAAGTACAACCGCAGTTCGAACCAGAACCAGAACCGGATTCCGATCGAAGAAGCATCTGCCGCCTTCATCGAAAAGTCAGTCAATGTTTGAGTTTGGCAGGAACTTCGCCAGAAGAATGTTTCTGTCAAATGAATTCGACGAAAATGAGAGGCTTTAATTTGACTGCGATGTCACTCGCATTCCGTCTCCGAATTCGCGCAAATGGATCGCGGTTAATGCACTTGATCCGGCCAGCGCCAACTTTCCTCGCATCAGCGCCTTGAATCTGGAAGAGGTTGGCCCGTACCAGTTTGAGAAGTCGGACAATTACATTTAGAACATCCGAGTTCAAGAAGTCCTAGGCGACTTCGTAGGGGAATATTGGAGAGAATTCGAGCAGCTGACGACAGACTTGCCAGCGAGGCTGAAGTGCTGGAAGTTCAGGCAGGAGCAACCTCCAAAAAACTGGACGATTAAGCTTGGCCAATGGCAACCTTCGTGGATATTTTTGGCTGTGGTGATCTCTCGCCATCAGTCCAAGAACTATCGCGTTCTTCTGCGCATCAGCGATGTGGCAAGGACAATCGAGTTGGCTTCCGCGACTCAGGTTTGCAGCATCTCCATGGCTATTATTCCTCAGCCAAGGTCGGCAGCAGAACTGCAGCTTGCGACTGCCAGGCGATGGCTGTACTGAAGATCCTTGGCGTGTATGCTTACGAGCATACAGGAGCTACAGGTGTCGGCCAACGTACATGCACTTCGTGGATTCAGCATAGCTCAGCCTTTGCCAACGAAGCAGCCAAAGCAGGGAGGCAGTGAAACGCCTGAAACTGGTAGCGCACAGCACAGCAGGCAGCAGCAGGACAGCAGAGAGTGCCAGCTTCATGGACTTGTCAATCGTGGCCTTGTTTGCTATGCAAACGTGACAGTATAGTTCTTCTTCTGCGCTCAATACTGTACTCAGCTTCTACAATGTGTGCCAGGGGATCCAATGAACGTCAATGAACTGCTGCAGAACATTCTGCCGCATCTGCAATTGGAGCCTGAGAGCATTACGGAGTTCTGGCTCGCCAGCACATGCCGCAACTGCCATACTTCAAGAAGAGAGCTTCTGCCCGGCGCCATCGATGCCAGGGTTATGTCAGTTGCACTGCAGAACTACGCCAAAGAGTCTGTAACTCTGAGTGGCGTGTTCGCCTCCAGCAACGTAAAAGTTGAAAATAGTTGAAGGCCGATTTTCGACGAAAAATGCATTAGCGAGATAGGAATTTTATACTTTTTAACCAAAAAAGTTGAGTAACACCTTGACCATACTATATCGTTGCTAGACATCAAAATATTTGTTTCCATTGAACCTTGCCGACATTGTTTTGTATTGCTTTCGTTGGAATTTAATGTTGGGTACAATTTATATAGATTTTAACTATATAGCTAACAATGCATAGCTATAGCTAGTGTAGCTAGTCCTGTATGCCTTCCTATTTTGTGGCCTGTCAATCTATGCAAAAGTTTTCAGTTGACTTTGAACACTCTAATTTTTTGAACCATGTGTGAGCTGTTGATATAGGTCTAATATAATATCTCAGAAGTTTGCCTCACTTTGCTAGCTATAGCTATATGCTATTGCTAGGCTTAGGCCTATTCATGCTTCTGCTGCTTATGTTATGTGTAGCTATGATAAGTATGCCTATATGAAATGCATTAATGAATAATTTAGCTACCAACAAAAAATTAAAAGATTAAAAGTTTGCCTCACTATGCTAGCTGTAGCTATATGCTAGGCTTATTCATGCTTCTGCTTATGCTTATGTATAGCTATGATAAGTATGCCTATATGAAATGCATTAATGAATAATTTAGTTACTAACAAAAAATATGCCTAATGGCACTAGCCAATTTAGGCGTAGCCATAAAAATAGTTTATACTATTTGGTATAAGCAAAAATTTAGCTGTTTTTATTAAGGCAATATACAATTTTCAATAAGTTAAAGGGTTTAATTTGCTAGCTATAGTTTTATACTATACCTACTATGTACTGCATGGCCATTGGTCAGTAGCCTTTTTATCCATTTCTTACTGTTAAGTAAGTTGACAATGGTAAACCAAACTATTATTTTCAGCTTTAGCCATGCCAATGAAATGTTGTATTCCAGACTGTAAGACAAACTATGCAACTGGTGAAAAAGCAACAGTTTACTCATTCCCAAAAGACCAAGATACTGCAAACCTATGGCTTAGAAGTATGCCAGTAAGTGTAAAGGTAAGTAGTGTTTTTAATTCTTTGGAAATTAGCTATTTTAATTGTCAGATGTTTGTCTCAATTTTTTCATATTGATGGTAATTAAAAATGACATTATTTGTTTGTAGACAGTATCTAAGTATAGCTATGGGAATTTGTATAAAGCATTGGCCAGCTGACACTCCAATGGTTAAAGTCTGTCGTTATTGGAGGCCACGCCATCCTCCAAGCATCTTTCCTACTGTTCCAACAGCTTTATTGCGCCTGACTGAGCCAAGTGAGGCTATTGTGCAATTTTTATATTTACTTTGCTTGCTACTGAAACATGAATTTTTGGTACACATGACTACAAGCATGGTGTCTTGTTGTCCTTTCAGAAAAGTCCAGAGACGTCAACAGACGTGGTGTTCTATTTAGTCAACGTGGGCAGTTGGAAGATGAAATAGGATCATTTAATGCCATTGATAGAATAACGTCGTGGTCCAGCTTCACTGAGCAAGCTGGCAATATCAGCTTCTTCAAAAATGGAGGATGGCTTGTGCAGCGAAGTGACTCGGCTGTGCAGTTCTTGATAGTTAATGGTCGAACTATGACCGTTTTTGCAGTTATTCGTCAGTTATATTTTACAGTAGACTTTACATGTCAGTTTTGAATGACCGTTTTTGCAGTTATTCGTCAGTTATATTTTACATTAGAATTTACATATCAGTTTTGAATGACCGTTTTTGCAGTTATTCGTCAGTTTTTTGCTCGAAAAATTTGTTTTTATATGGTCCAGTGTTTTCCGAAGGTTGCCTACAAAGCATTTACAAAGTTGTCGTTTTTATTACTTATGAACGCATTTTTGTCCTTTATAGCTAAATATATTGGACGAAGTGATTCTATTCGTATTTGCGGCACAGTGCCTATTTACCGTTTAATAAAGGGCATCGTTTTTGCCAGTTTTTGGTGAGTTTGGAGTGCCTAATGCTTTCTGTTTTTTATTTGTCGGGCTTGATTTCAAGGTTTCGAGGTTTGTTGCGCATTGCGTCGTGGTGTGTGGTGTAGTCAGGAGTTCCTTCAGTGGTTGATTTCACTCTAGAGAGTTACAACATGGTCATGACGAGATCGGCTTCGTTTAGGTTTGGATAGTAAAATGGCTACTTGATATTTTCCGATCTTATAGAACATGAATCCTCTATTGTTTTAAGCTTGTCTAGTTAAGTAGTTAAGTTACTGAACTGGGGGTACGTGTAGTTTATTGTACACTATTCTGTCGAACACCTGCAGCTACAGATACGAGTAACAATTTGGTTGAAAGAGGAATAAATTCTGCACTTCCGAGTGAAAGGATCATCTTCATACGTGCAACTTCTCAAAATTTATAGGGAAAAGAAAAATCGGCCTTCAATATTTTGCCACCATTTTAGAGTTTAGCGTCCTTCTAGTTAAGTAGTCCTTGGAGCATTGTCGGCTGATTTTCCATGCAAGAATGGCATTCTCGCACTCTTGCGTGCAGGAATGGATGCATGTCTATGGTAAAATCTCACTGAAAAAGCATTAGGCGCAGAAATGCATTCTTGCACGGTTTTGTGCATTCCTGCACGATGAATCATCCGACAATGGGATTCCTTCACGTTCACTCGTGCGTGAAGGACATCGTGCACTCGTGCAGATGTCATTCCCGCACTCGTGACCGTGCAGGAATATATCAGTCTCGATGCAGCACTCAGTCCTGCGACGGTCACTGTGATACTGCGGTGCTTGTGTTGCCTGGCCGCATGACTCTGCTGCACTTCGATCGCACAGCATGGAACGGTCAAATATCACGCGACCCGCATTGAACACAATGAGGATTGCGACGATACTATAGCAGCATTGGATTTCCTGTTTTTACAGTCTCCCATCACAGCGCTAATCACATGTCAGCAGTGACACGCGAAGGTCACCATACCTGCTGCGCTAAGACTGAGAGCGGCTGGAGCAGACGCGCGCATTTGCTGCCAGAACAATCCATCGGTGCGAGCGGGGGCTTCGCGAGACAAAATTGCACCCCCAAATTTAAGGCAGACGAGCAGCCCATGGTTTTATTAATCCATGATGCAGCCCCTAGCAACGATCGAGCATTCATGAGCATAAGCAATAGCATAGTTAAGGAAAAGTCCCGACCGTCAACCACCGATTTCCATCTGCAAGTACATTACTTTCAGGTCACAGATTGGCATTGCACAAGCAAAAGCCAGCCAATTATTTTATGCGTTTGGAAAAATTTAATCAGTTTATTTCCAGAATTTTCTGCACAGTGTATTTGTAGTTTTATCATTCTGACCGCTTGTCAATCATGTACAAATTCATACTGAAATATTTAGTTGTAGTCATTAGTAATGTCAATATCGCAGTTTGAAATTTTCCGGGATCCAAGAATGAAACAATTTGACAGCAATTGGATTTGCGAGATCAAAGCAATTAAATACACTGACTGGGTTGGCTTAGAAATTAAGATTAATTATGAGCGGATTAAATACATTGAATGAATGGTTTGAGAATGGCTTGAGAATACTAATTTGGTTTGATTGCAGTACAGATAATTGTAAATCGCAGGGTAATCACACGTTTATACAGGGGCAGCACACCACTTAGCTACTTCCTATTGATGCTTTCTTACTCTAATAGTTTGTCTCTGACTCTGACAATCCGCGCAGAGGAACAGAAAGAGCATTTTCTGGAGAACGAATCCACGGCTATTTGCCAAAACGAAATGAGGAGTCTTTATTCAGCGAGTTTCCGAGCTCAGAGCCAACGAGGCATCTCCCATATCGCTGCTGACTGAACTGCGAGCTCACTGGATCAGCCACTGCTGTGCGGATACCGTGAGGACAGCCAGACAGCAGACGGTTCCCGCACTGAGCCACGCCAGATCCACATTTAGTTGAGCCGACGATTTCGCCTGCGTCGAGTTTCGTGGCGACGACTTGGTCATGGAGTCGACTGTTGACTTGGCCTTGTTCGGGTCATTCGCCACAGTCGGGTCGAGAGAGTTGTTTGGAGTTTTAGATTTGGGGAGTTCGCACCATAGCTTTTTGTCTTCGGCGAAATAGTCATTGTAAGAAGTGGGTGGAATGGAGAATCGATAGCTAGGCAGACTGGACACGTTTGCAGCGGAAATGGCAATCACTGATATCCACATTAGAGGCTCATTGAGAGCCATATACTGGTTGTAGATGTTCACTGAAGATTGGTTGGTGACAGCCAGTTCCGGACAGAAGCTATAGTCATAGCCGTTTGCAGTGGAGCAGTTGCCGCCGTATTCTCTGTAGCGAATGCTGTAGACAGGCACTTCTGATGGAGGCAATTTGGATGCTCATAAGCGTCAGAATCAGTGAAATTTGCATGACGGCTGTGCAAAAAATATTTGGGGCACTGTTTACACTACTCTGATAACTTGGTAGCGAAAGAATAACTGTTTCCGAACAATTCATATTTCAGCTTGTATTTCAACAATCAGCAGAGCTGCTGTGTGACGGTGTGGTTCGTTGAAGGCTTGTGTAACGATTTAATTAGCATCTTTAGTTTTTAGTTTCCATCTGACTTTTTGTTAGTTAAAATTAGTTGTAGTTAATTAAATTGTAGGTCCTCCAACTACCAATTCAACGTGATTTATTTTTAAAAAGTGTACTTTACTTTTTATTAATTGTTAATTATTATTTTTTTATAGTCATCCGAGTTTAAACGAGGACAATTGTCACCGCGCTCTCGTTTTTTCCCCGTTGTTATTGGCGTACGTCATCTCGTACTCGTACTCTTCGTATCGGCAATAACTAATAAATAAACTAATAAATAAATAACTAATAATATGTGCCATCCCGAACTCGCTTCGTCACAGCTGCAAGCGTTACACATACCTGCTTTAGGCGGGAGTAGACCAGACGGATCTTCAACTGGATACCACAGGATCTCCAATATTTTGCTCGATCTAATAAATTCTTTTGTATAGACCTCAACGATTTGTTCAGGCATAATACGACGTCTGTCAAAGTTGGGGTCCTCTTCCTGAACAGTCAAACTGCCGGCACTCACTACCATTGAGGACGGGTACGTCAAATGCACATCGACAAGATACAGGCCAGCTTTCTGTACTGCATACAGTGGTACCCTGGCGATGTAGTGTCCTTTTTCTATAAAAAATTAATTGGAGTAATATGCGTTCTAAATCGTTGTTTGAGAGCAAAACTTTTATGGCAGTTAATTAATGTTTAGTCTTTACTCACCGTGCTTTAGTTTTAATAGACAAAATCGAGCCACTTCCGTGTGGCCACCTAGTGTTACACGTGCGTACATTTGATACGCATTTAATACTTGGGATTTTGGTAATAGATTCACGTAGACATTGATTGAAGTATCGTACTTGACCATTCTCAGATTGTTTGGTGACACTTTAACGATAGTATCTGTTAAAAAGATTCCAAACGGGTCTCCAGTGACAACTATCTGAGCTTGTGAGGCCGCCTGTCTGCGAATCCGACGTGCGAGACCGACCGCGAGATTCGCCAGCGTCCACTTTCCGCTCTGTTGGAGTGGCGGGTTTGAGGCGAGGCGATTAATATTGTTTGCAAGTCCCAACGTTGGCCCTAACTCTGCCACATTTCGACTTCTCTGCTCCCTATTCATTTATTATAATGAATAGGAAATGCCAGTTCAAGTGTAATACACTGCTGCAGTAGCTGTTAACATTTCCCTTTCTTCTGTTTCCAACTTTTGCCGGCGTAAAGTATCCCTCCAGCAAGCTAGAGCAGTGGCTCATAGTGCAAGTAAATTGGCTCAACTGACCTCAACCTCTGCGTCAGGAATTTGCACCGTCACGGATCCGACTGCAGCATCGACTGTGCAAACGGCGCTGCTGCCGCCAGAGCAATCGAAAGTCCTACCGCTCGGCGACCGAAGCACGAGGCGCAGAGAGCCAACCTTGGCGGGATCGCTTGGCAGAAACAGCGAGAAGACGAGGTTGCTGCGAGCGCTGACGTCGAATTCCACCGGATACCGCAGGTCAGAAGGAACTTGCCTCGAATCCAGCTGTGGGAACAAAGAACAGTTCGTATGGAGTCAAACTATGATGGAAGCCAATGCAACCAGCGCTTGTTGCACAGAATAACAATCTGAGAGACACTAGCAATATGTAAGTGGGAGTTCTAAATGATTTATTACATATTCTAAAGTAATTTCTTACTAATTTGCTATGGTAATTCCATCTAGGTAGTAATGTTACAGAATGCAGATAAATCCTGCGGTTTAAATCCCACTGTGCAGAATCTCATTGTGCAGATTCCCATTGTGCAGAATCCAATTGTGCAGATTCCCATTGTGCAGAATCCAATTGTGCAGAATACATTGTGCAGATTCCCATTGTGCAGATTCCCATTGTGCAGATTCCCATTGTGCAGAGTCTCGCCTTCATCTCGTCCGCATCTCTCACCCATCTCTAACCCATCTCTCACCCATCTCTCACCCATCTCTCATCCATCTCTCCCTCATGTCTCTCCTATCTGCATTTTTTATTCCTCCTTCAAACTCAATGGAGGCTGATACTGACTGACTGAGAAATCGGTTACGTCACAACTTCTTCCTGTGACTTTTCGCTAACCGACTTGATGTGAGTATTTAATTATGAGTGCTACGATTTACGTCCTTGATTGGATGAGAGTTAGTCGGGATATGAACAGACTGAACAGCTAATTCAGAAACGCGGGTTTGAAGTTTGAAATTGTAAATTTTCATTAATCATTTTATAATGGAAATATTGATTTAAAAGACGAAAGAAATAACAAAGGAAGAGTCACGTCAAAAATAAAAGAAGCGTCGTGTCAAGCAGAATAGATGCCTAAAGAACCCTATTCTCGAATCGCCCTATCGGACATAAAAGACTCATTGGGGAATTGCTAAAAGTACGTGAGAATTACCTATAGGGAAATTGCTGAGATGTCAAGACCTTTGGAGGGGTGGTTACCGAGGTGCCAACGGTCAATTGGGAGCTTTTGGTAGGCTAAGGCTTAAAGAGACGCTTTGATGCCACAGCTCACAGGATGCTGATATCTTAGACTGAATAACTGGCTTTCAGGGCTTTTAGCTTTAAAAATCATCATTTTTCTTAAGATAATAACTTTTCTGATTGCTAGTGTGACATAAAACTTTAAGAATTAATTAACATGTTGCACTGCCACGTTACGAGTTCCACGCCCCTGACATATTTGATCCTCAGTCAAGAGCAGAATTTGGCTGTTGGAGTTCAATGAAATAAAGGATGCTGAATGAGACGAAAGGTAATAAATTTATGACGCATCAATTTTCACGACAGAATTCACCACAACTCACGACAACGGTCCTGTTCACGCCAGCGAGATCAGACTGCAGTGAGGTCAGCTGCAGTAAAAGTTTGGACGCTGCAAGGTTGCTGTCCACCGGAATGAATTGCGCGCTACCGTTCGTGACACTGGCAAGAAGCGACATCCGCATGTCCGCACTTTCACCGAACCGGATGGTGTTGACTCTGAGGCTCGTTTTCGATATGGCATCGATCGTAGAGTCCAGACTGATGCTGCAGTCTTCATTTTCCTCACCTTCTGTGACCAAAAGTATCTGACCACTCGAACGATGAGTTGGACTTGTTGGGTCCTCACCTAGCAGCTGGGTGATTTGATTGAGGAGTAGGTGATTCAGTCAGTGGTACCTGGCCTGAACTATGGCTTGTCTAAGAATCTGACTGTGCGTAAATCTGTTCAATGACCAAATCACTGACCTTCATAGCCTCTTGAACAGCTCCACTGATGCAGGTGCCTCCTCCGGCAGTCAGATTCGAGACGGATTGCATCAGCTGACGTCGAACAGCCGGTGAGTCAACCAGGATGAAATTTTGCAGCACAGTGGGGTTGCCCGTAAAGCTGATCAGGGCGCACTCTGACCCGGTCTCCAGAGTGAAGGCAATGTAATGGTTCACTGCACCAATCAAACTTTGAATTCGGTTGTCCTGAATGGGTCCAAAATGAGTAAGAATGAATTGCTATATGTTGATCTTTGTGTATTTATAAAAACTGATTACAGAAATCATTAACCCAGCAAGCAGTATTGCGGAAAGCTTCATGAAAAATGAAAAAATGAAAAATTGTTACAAAGCGATTCGGGTAGAGCAGAGCATGGAATTGAGGCAAAGAAGCGACGCAGCTGAGACAAAGCAAGCGGCTTCTCACCGATCCCATGCTACCAGAGATATCCATGACGATCACAACGCGGCGTCTCTCGGGTTCAACCACCAGACGAACATTGAAATTCGAGTTCATTTTAGTAGCAGAGTTGATGGGCCTTAAAAAATCTTCGTGGTCTCTGATGACCTCCGCAGCGCTGCGTTGATTGCAATTCATGTTGAGCAAGTTGTCGGCATCTTTGTTGTGCCTGTGCCTGGGGTCGGAGACCTTAAAGTCCGCATCACCCGGCGGGGCTTCGCTGAACAGGCCCCAGCGGAACTGCGAAAAGTACAGCGCCATCGTCCTGGCTGTGGGATGTGCGGATTGGAGTGAAGCCGTGACAGCAATGCGAAAGAGTTGTGGGACTTTTTAACGTTATTGATCTTTAATCCAGAGGCTACTAGATCAAATAGTTCAAGTATTATACGAAACGCTCTAAAT
Source organism: Macrostomum lignano (assembly GCA_002269645.1). NCBI lineage: Eukaryota > Metazoa > Platyhelminthes > Macrostomidae > Macrostomum > Macrostomum lignano. The sequence continues at coordinate 74,257 of NIVC01000302.1, read as the reverse complement.
ATACTCAGCAACATTGACAAGTCGCCACTCTATGCGTCAGTGAGCAATTTTTCTGGACTTTTCTGGAATAAAAGATACGAGAAAACTGATCGGGGTAGCTTTAATCCGTCCAACCCTCGCACACCGCCCCCTCCCCCACTTCATTCCTCAGCTTAAGTCTGCCGCAGGGTAACTAAGTTGCGTCACTCGCAAAGATTGAGAGACTTTACCTGCACTGTCAAAAATGGCAACCACAGACGGAATCTTCTGTGATGGCGACTTTACAATGTTGCTGAGTATTCACTCTATAGTTCAACCTATAACATAGATTAAGGCAGGGACTATTTAATACTCGAGACGGGAAACTACAAAATTTAGAGGCCGATCTATTACTAACGTATTCCTTGAAAATCATTTTTAATAGGTTTTTACCAGATAAAAACTCACTGACTACAAGGTAGAAGCAGGGACTTCTGCGATATAGGTTTACCGTAGAAAGAAGGGACTGGAAACTCGGCTTTAGTGAGTAAGAAATGTGGGCTGGCTGATTACTCAATGTGTGTGCGTATTTGTTAGCTGAAAGAGCTTAGATAGCGAGAGCATCTTGCCGCCATGGTGAGAAAGTGCACGGTTTTCGGATGCCCAGCACACTACAGTTCCAATCCAGAAAGCAACGCCGTGCCAATTTATCGCTTTCCTACGGACGAAGCGGAGCGTCTGCGCTGGCTGGCTGCATTGCCCAACATCGTTAATTCGTTATCGTTAATGGCAAAGTCGAAAATCTGGGGATCTGCAGACTGCATTGGCTTCTAGGAGCCAAAATGGTAAAAAAAAGAATGGGCAAAAACGTCCGGCTGATCCACCTACCGAGTTTGCTCAGTTGCCGCCATCAATGTTTCACCAAGTACAACCTCCCTCTGTAAGAAACATTGCACATAGGCTTGTTTCAGCTGAATCACTCGCAACTGCTGATGATAATCGAGAGCTTGAACTGTTCAGGAAGACGGATTCCATTCCTGCTGAGAAGTTCAGTGGCAGCAAGTACTTGTTCAGTAGAACCGAGTCGAGGTCGAGTTCAGTGTCAAGATCCGATCCGACTTTTACAGCAGGAATGGGTCTTGACTTACTTGACTTAGCTGCAGGGCTGTCCCGGGGGGGACACAGCGGGAAGGCGCGAACGCCCATTCCGCTAATCCCTGAACGGCCGACGCGTCGCTATGGACGAAGGGTTGGCGCCGCCCAGGGAGGTCCCCCAGTGTCGCCAGCAGCTATGGTGCTCTCTGGAAAGGAGAGTTCAGCCCTGCGGGTGGCCCGGAGGTAGCGCATGAGCTGGTTAAAGTTTTCGGGTTTGCACGCTTCAGTAATATACGTGTGTGGCCCGAGGTAAGTGAGTCTGGCTCGCGTAAAGGCGGGACAGATGCTGACGAAATGCTCAGCGGTTTCGTCACCTGAGTTACAGAGACTGCAGATGGCGTTGGTGGCGTTGCCCTGCAGGTACTGGTGCCTAGAGAAGCAGCCGTGACCTGAGAGGGTCATGATGGCAGCCCGGATGTCTCTGCGCGAGAGGCGCAAGAGGAGCTTCCGGAGCTGGTGAGAGGGCTGAGGGACAGCGCCTCTGTATTGCCTGCAGGTGGTGCAGTTCGCCCAAGTCGAGCGGTGCTGGGTCCTGATCCACGCTTTGATGCGCGAGTCAATGACACAGCCAGGAATCGGGACAAGGGGTTCGGGACCGAGAGAGGAGCCGGAGGCGCCAACTTTCGCAAGGGCGTCAGCCAACTCATTCCCTCGGATCCCCACATGCCCCGGAACCCACTTGAGGGTGATTTTGTTGGTGGAGCCCAACATGTTGAGGAGTTTGATACAGTCGAGGACTGTAGCAGAATTGGTGCTGCAGCCGCTGATGGCGTGCAAGGCAGCTTGGCTGTCCGAATGGAATATGATGTTCTTACCGGTAACGCCAGTGGCGAGGAGCCCTGCGGTGCAGGAGCTGATGGCAAGAACTTCATTTTGGAAGACACTAGAGTTGACCCCAGTGTACTGAGCGTGGGTTGCGATAACCCTCCCGTTCAGGAAGATTCCAACACCAAAACCGGTGTTGGCTGACTGCTTAGAACCATCGGTGTAGCAGTGAAGCTCACCAGGGTTCCAGTGGTCATTGATGGTATCGCGCGAGTCGATAGCTACGGAGTAGCGCTGTCTCAGGTTGAGCGTTGAGGCAATGCCATCGGTGAGGACCCGATTGGCCTGACACTCGTTGAGGATGTTGAGGCACAGGTCGCTATGCGGGACGAGGTTTCGCTTAGCAGGTGCCCTCATGTAAATGAATTTGACACCGGCATCAAGTAAACGCCAGGTCGTTCTAGCCGCCTCACCCCTGACGAAGAGGTCGAGAGGCGGTAGATTAAGAAGGTCCCCATGCCGGCAAAGGGCGTGGACCTGGTGGCGTTGCAGATAAGCCTACACGCTCTGCCCTGGATCGTGTTGAGCAAATCTGCGTGGCTTTTGACCTGGGTAGCGCTAACCCAGACAACGAGGCGTACGTAATGGCAGGTCTAACTACGGAAGTGTAGATCCACCAAAGCCGTTTTGGGGAAAGACCCCAAGAAGTGCCAAGTGCTCGACGGAGCTGGGCCAGGATGGCTGAGGCACGCTTGGCTTTTGCTTTCACGTGGAAGGACCAGTTGAGCCGGTGGTCAAGTATGACCCCGAGACATCTGGTCTGGTGCGCGAAGGCAATATCTCTGCCGTATAGCTGCAGAGGTCGTATGTTCCAGCGTATTCTGCTGGTGAACATAATGGCAACAGTTTTGGGCTCGAGAGTTCCAGACCGTTGTCATTGGCCCAGGATTCTGCTTTGCGGATAAAACTCTGCATCAGATCCTGAGCGTGCTGGGGGACGGCCCAGCCACAATGGCAGTGACGTCGTCAGCATACCCGACTTTGAAGACGGGATCAGGTCGGGAGTCACCCAGAAGAGCGTCCATGACCAGGTTCCAGAGCGTCGGGGTGAGGACTCCGCCTTGGGGTCCACCCTTACAGACTCTGGCGGAGGCAGTTTGCCCAAGAAGTTGGGCAGTGACCGTACGGTTGGAGATCATGTACATGATCCACCGTATGAGGGTAGCGTGAGCTTTGCGATTTTGAAGGGCCCTCTGAAACGCTTCAAAGATAACGTTGTCGAAGGCGCCAACAATGTCGAGAAAAAGAGCCAGGGCGTAACCGTCACCCAGTACCGCCCGTTCAATCTTCTCGACTATCGCATGCAGGGCGCTGTCAGTCGACCTCCCGGTACGGAAGGCGTGCTGATATTGCTGAGGGCATTGCTGTCAGCTCGCAAGAAAGCAGCCGCCAGAGAATAAGCCTCTCAGTGAGCTTAAGCATTGCTGACGTTAAGCTAATTGGCATAAAGGCCTTGACGCTCTGGTAGTCAGCCTTCCCAGGTTTGGGAATGAAGACTACCCGAGCTTCGGTCCAGCACTTGGGAACGTATCCCAGCTGGATAGAGGCCCGCATGAGATTGCGGGTAAGTCTCAAGAGCGAGGGTATCTTGGCTGCTTCACGAAGAAGAACAGGGTAGATACCATCAGGTCCAGGAGATTTGAAGGGCTTGAAGGTTCTGACTGCACAAGCGATTAAGTCTTCAGTGATTATGCCCGCCGCTAGGGTGGCTCCATCCATCGAATGGTTGGGTTCCGATCTAGCGGTGGGTACCCTCGGGAAGAATGTGCTGAGCATATGCTGAAGCACTTCTTCAGGGTCTTTAGTAAGAGAGCCATCATATTTTCTGATCATGGCTAATTTGGATATTTGGAGATTTTTTGGATGTCCATTGTAAGGGCCTTGACAAGCCTAGAAGTAGGTCTGTCTTGATCCAATTCATTGCAGAATTGGCGCCATTTACATTCCTTGGCCTTGCGCACTTCAGATTTGAAGTTGCGGGAGGCTTGTCGGAAAAGCTCCATCTCCTCCGGGTTTCCGGTCTTCATGGCACGGCGGTGAAGGCTTTTGGCCTTCCGCCTGAGTTTCCCCATCTCCGGGTTCCACCACGGCGCCGAGGTCTTGCCTTTGTAGGCACGGACAGGGCAGGCCGCCTCATAGGCTGCAATAATGCAACCTGTCAGCGTCTCAGCCGCATGGTCCACATCCTCGCAGGTCTCAATCGGACGTACCGTAAGTCCGTGAGTTCCTGCAGGTGCAGATCAAGGGTAGCCTTATAGGCCGCCCAATCAGTGTTGCGGATGTTACGCCTCCAAGAAATCGAGGACTGGGGTTTAGTGTCCGCGATGTTAAAGGCGATAAAGCAGTGTTCAGACAGGGAGGGCTCCTCAGACCAGACTCTCCACTCCTTAACTCTGTCAAAGAGTCTTGGGGTAACGAGTGTGGCGTCAAGGACCTCAGTCCATCTGCCATTGTTAAAGGTAGGAGTGCTACCGCGGTTGCAGAGCATGAGGTTTGTGTTAGAGATAAGGGCCAGAAGCTCCTCCCCTCTAGTATTGGTGCCTTTGCTGCCCCAGTGCTTGTGGTGCGCGTTGAGGTCGCCCCCTAAGCACAGCTCAGCGTTCTGGGACTCGCAGTACTGCGCAAGGCGAAGATTCTGATCTTCAGAGAACACTGCTTTTAACTCTGCGACAGATTCTTTGCCTGCCACCATCCAAAGACTCTTCAGAGACAGTTGGGTTGTTTTACGACCGTTGCATCTCAGAGTGAAGCAAAGCTTACTGCTTCTCATGTTATTTGCATCACTGCCGCCTCCCATTAGTAGGAATTGTGCACTGGTGTTTGATAAAATGGACATTAAGCCATCTATGCTTTTGTATCCTCGTTCGTTAATGCGTCCGTCGTTAGATTTATTGACATATCCTTAGATTTTTACTTACTTTGTAAGCTGATAAATATCTTGCCTTAAATCAGCCAGCCCCCACATTTCTTACTCACTAAAGCCGAGTTTCTAGTCCCTTCTTTCTATGGTAAACTTATATCGCAGAAGTCCCTGGTAGAAGGTACAAAGTCCCTGGATTAAGCATCAAGGATATCAACTAATCAAGCATCAAGAGGATTCTTACGACTTACGTCTGTAAGCGTTGCTGGACTCGAGAATCTTGGTCGAGAGTTGTACTTTTTCTGCTTGAGCTCCACAGACGAACTTGTCCCGCACGACACCCTCATCAGACTCCTTGATGTCCGAGAGAGACAACGAAATCCGCGTTCTCTGGCCGCTGCCACGTTGCCGGGTGCAGCTGAAGCCTCGAATGGTTCAATTGGGCGAGCTTCTCACTTAGACTGTGCGGCAGCAGCACGCTGACCTCGCCGAAGCCGAGACGGCGGCCCACATTATGGGTGAGCTTCTCCAAGATGCCGGAGGCCTCCCGAAGGGCGGTCTGAAAGGTCAAAGCAGCACTGGATATTCTCCAGACTTCAATTTCAATATCACACAATCAAAGCGTATTATGCCTCACCTGCAGCACATGAAGTAGATGAGCATAGTGCTTCTCCTGCACGTTTCCGTCTGCAGGTATTTGCACAAAGACTAGCAAGTCGTTATAGTAGCCGTCATCAGCGAGATGCAGTTTGCTTGACGCATCGAGCTGGATGCAAAAAGCAGCCAGAAAAGTCATGAAGATTGTGCTGGCGCTTTTTAGCCTCATGTTTAAGGATTCTGTGCAGACAAAAGTTGACAGAAATTTTATGCTGAGCGTTGCTCTGCAAGAGATGAACTGGGGCTGGCAGGCAACTCAGCTCGAAGCGAAGCCGCTCCTCTCGATCTCGACCTGTACTCGCATCAGAGCCATGGGAGTTTCAGCCACAGACAGAGATACTGCTGAGCTGCCGGCTCTAAGCTTCGTGCAAACTTCTTATTTTGTGAATCCAAAAATAGTAACTGATAATATTGCTTTTGTCAGCCTAACTGAGAACAAAGCCACCCAAAATGAGAATCCTGCCCACGCCGACTGCGAAGGGCCCGGCTGCGTGCAGCCT
>NIVC01000302.1:47500-64510 GCA_002269645.1 Macrostomum lignano | reverse complement strand
TGGAGGATGGCTTGTGCAGCGAAGTGACTCGGCTGTGCAGTTCTGATAGTTAATGGTCGAACTATGACCGTTTTTGCAGTTATTCGTCAGTTATATTTTACAGTAGACTTTACATATCAGTTTTGAATGACCGTTTTTGCAGTTATTCGTCAGTTATATTTTACAGTAGACTTTACATGTCAGTTTTGAATGACCGTTTTTGCAGTTATTCGTCAGTTATATTTTACATTAGACTTTACATATCAGTTTTGAATGACCGTTTTTGCAGTTATTCGTCAGTTTTTTGCTCGAAAAATTTGTTTTTATATGGTCCAGTGTTTTCCGAAGGTTGCCTACAAAGCATTTACAAAGTTGTCGTTTTTATTACTTATGAACGCATTTTTGTCCTTTATAGCTAAATATATTGGACGAAGTGATTCTATTCGTATTTGCGGCACAGTGCCTATTTACCGTTTAATAAAGGGCATCTTTTTGCCAGTTTTTGGTGAGTTTGGAGTGCCTAATGCTTTCTGTTTTTTATTTGTCGGGCTTGATTTCAAGGTTTCGAGGTTTGTTGCGCATTGCGTCGTGGTGTGTGGTGTAGTCAGGAGTTCCTTCAGTGGTTGATTTCACTCTAGAGAGTTACAACATGTTCATGACGAGATCGGCTTCGTTTAGGTTTGGATAGTAAAATGGCTACTTGATATTTTCCGATCTTATAGAACATGAATCCTCTATTGTTTTAAGCTTGTCTAGTTAAGTAGTTAAGTTACTGAACTGGGGGTACGTGTAGTTTATTGTACACTATTCTGTCGAACACCTGCAGCTACAGATACGAGTAACAATTTGGTTGAAAGAGGAATAAATTCTGCACTTCGAGTGAAAGGATCATCTTCATACGTGCAACTTCTCAAAATTTATAGGGAAAAGAAAAATCGGCCTTCAACTATTTTGCCACCATTTTAGAGTTTAGCGTCCTTCTAGTTAAGTAGTCCTTGGAGCATTGTCGGCTGATTTTCCATGCAAGAATGGCATTCTCGCACTCTTGCGTGCAGGAATGGATGCATGTCTATGGTAAAATCTCACTGAAAAAGCATTAGGCGCAGAAATGCATTCTTGCACGGTTTTGTGCATTCCTGCACGATGAATCATCCGACAATGGGATTCCTTCACGTTCACTCGTGCGTGAAGGACATCGTGCACTCGTGCAGATGTCATTCCCGCACTCGTGACCGTGCAGGAATATATCAGTCTCGATGCAGCACTCAGTCCTGCGACGGTCACTGTGATACTGCGGTGCTTGTGTTGCCTGGCCGCATGACTCTGCTGCACTTCGATCGCACAGCATGGAACGGTCAAATATCACGCGACCCGCATTGAACACAATGAGGATTGCGACGATACTATAGCAGCATTGGATTTCCTGTTTTTACAGTCTCCCATCACAGCGCTAATCACATGTCAGCAGTGACACGCGAAGGTCACCATACCTGCTGCGCTAAGACTGAGAGCGGCTGGAGCAGACGCGCGCATTTGCTGCCAGAACAATCCATCGGTGCGAGCGGGGGCTTCGCGAGACAAAATTGCACCCCCAAATTTAAGGCAGACGAGCAGCCCATGGTTTTATTAATCCATGATGCAGCCCCTAGCAACGATCGAGCATTCATGAGCATAAGCAATAGCATAGTTAAGGAAAAGTCCCGACCGTCAACCACCGATTTCCATCTGCAAGTACATTACTTTCAGGTCACAGATTGGCATTGCACAAGCAAAAGCCAGCCAATTATTTTATGCGTTTGGAAAAATTTAATCAGTTTATTTCCAGAATTTTCTGCACAGTGTATTTGTAGTTTTATCATTCTGACCGCTTGTCAATCATGTACAAATTCATACTGAAATATTTAGTTGTAGTCATTAGTAATGTCAATATCGCAGTTTGAAATTTTCCGGGATCCAAGAATGAAACAATTTGACAGCAATTGGATTTGCGAGATCAAAGCAATTAAATACACTGACTGGGTTGGCTTAGAAATTAAGATTAATTATGAGCGGATTAAATACATTGAATGAATGGTTTGAGAATGGCTTGAGAATACTAATTTGGTTTGATTGCAGTACAGATAATTGTAAATCGCAGGGTAATCACACGTTTATACAGGGGCAGCACACCACTTAGCTACTTCCTATTGATGCTTTCTTACTCTAATAGTTTGTCTCTGACTCTGACAATCCGCGCAGAGGAACAGAAAGAGCATTTTCTGGAGAACGAATCCACGGCTATTTGCCAAAACGAAATGAGGAGTCTTTATTCAGCGAGTTTCCGAGCTCAGAGCCAACGAGGCATCTCCCATATCGCTGCTGACTGAACTGCGAGCTCACTGGATCAGCCACTGCTGTGCGGATACCGTGAGGACAGCCAGACAGCAGACGGTTCCCGCACTGAGCCACGCCAGATCCACATTTAGTTGAGCCGACGATTTCGCCTGCGTCGAGTTTCGTGGCGACGACTTGGTCATGGAGTCGACTGTTGACTTGGCCTTGTTCGGGTCATTCGCCACAGTCGGGTCGAGAGAGTTGTTTGGAGTTTTAGATTTGGGGAGTTCGCACCATAGCTTTTTGTCTTCGGCGAAATAGTCATTGTAAGAAGTGGGTGGAATGGAGAATCGATAGCTAGGCAGACTGGACACGTTTGCAGCGGAAATGGCAATCACTGATATCCACATTAGAGGCTCATTGAGAGCCATATACTGGTTGTAGATGTTCACTGAAGATTGGTTGGTGACAGCCAGTTCCGGACAGAAGCTATAGTCATAGCCGTTTGCAGTGGAGCAGTTGCCGCCGTATTCTCTGTAGCGAATGCTGTAGACAGGCACTTCTGATGGAGGCAATTTGGATGCTCATAAGCGTCAGAATCAGTGAAATTTGCATGACGGCTGTGCAAAAAATATTTGGGGCACTGTTTACACTACTCTGATAACTTGGTAGCGAAAGAATAACTGTTTCCGAACAATTCATATTTCAGCTTGTATTTCAACAATCAGCAGAGCTGCTGTGTGACGGTGTGGTTCGTTGAAGGCTTGTGTAACGATTTAATTAGCATCTTTAGTTTTTAGTTTCCATCTGACTTTTTGTTAGTTAAAATTAGTTGTAGTTAATTAAATTGTAGGTCCTCCAACTACCAATTCAACGTGATTTATTTTTAAAAAGTGTACTTTACTTTTTATTAATTGTTAATTATTATTTTTTTATAGTCATCCGAGGTTTAAACGAGGACAATTGTCACCGCGCTCTCGTTTTTTCCCCGTTGTTATTGGCGTACGTCATCTCGTACTCGTACTCTTCGTATCGGCAATAACTAATAAATAAACTAATAAATAAATAACTAATAATATGTGCCATCCCGAACTCGCTTCGTCACAGCTGCAAGCGTTACACATACCTGCTTTAGGCGGGAGTAGACCAGACGGATCTTCAACTGGATACCACAGGATCTCCAATATTTTGCTCGATCTAATAAATTCTTTTGTATAGACCTCAACGATTTGTTCAGGCATAATACGACGTCTGTCAAAGTTGGGGTCCTCTTCCTGAACAGTCAAACTGCCGGCACTCACTACCATTGAGGACGGGTACGTCAAATGCACATCGACAAGATACAGGCCAGCTTTCTGTACTGCATACAGTGGTACCCTGGCGATGTAGTGTCCTTTTTCTATAAAAAATTAATTGGAGTAATATGCGTTCTAAATCGTTGTTTGAGAGCAAAACTTTTATGGCAGTTAATTAATGTTTAGTCTTTACTCACCGTGCTTTAGTTTTAATAGACAAAATCGAGCCACTTCCGTGTGGCCACCTAGTGTTACACGTGCGTACATTTGATACGCATTTAATACTTGGGATTTTGGTAATAGATTCACGTAGACATTGATTGAAGTATCGTACTTGACCATTCTCAGATTGTTTGGTGACACTTTAACGATAGTATCTGTTAAAAAGATTCCAAACGGGTCTCCAGTGACAACTATCTGAGCTTGTGAGGCCGCCTGTCTGCGAATCCGACGTGCGAGACCGACCGCGAGATTCGCCAGCGTCCACTTTCCGCTCTGTTGGAGTGGCGGGTTTGAGGCGAGGCGATTAATATTGTTTGCAAGTCCCAACGTTGGCCCTAACTCTGCCACATTTCGACTTCTCTGCTCCCTATTCATTTATTATAATGAATAGGAAATGCCAGTTCAAGTGTAATACACTGCTGCAGTAGCTGTTAACATTTCCCTTTCTTCTGTTTCCAACTTTTGCCGGCGTAAAGTATCCCTCCAGCAAGCTAGAGCAGTGGCTCATAGTGCAAGTAAATTGGCTCAACTGACCTCAACCTCTGCGTCAGGAATTTGCACCGTCACGGATCCGACTGCAGCATCGACTGTGCAAACGGCGCTGCTGCCGCCAGAGCAATCGAAAGTCCTACCGCTCGGCGACCGAAGCACGAGGCGCAGAGAGCCAACCTTGGCGGGATCGCTTGGCAGAAACAGCGAGAAGACGAGGTTGCTGCGAGCGCTGACGTCGAATTCCACCGGATACCGCAGGTCAGAAGGAACTTGCCTCGAATCCAGCTGTGGGAACAAAGAACAGTTCGTATGGAGTCAAACTATGATGGAAGCCAATGCAACCAGCGCTTGTTGCACAGAATAACAATCTGAGAGACACTAGCAATATGTAAGTGGGAGTTCTAAATGATTTATTACATATTCTAAAGCAATTTCTTACTAATTTGCTATGGTAATTCCATCTAGGTAGTAATGTTACAGAATGCAGATAAATCCTGCGGTTTAAATCCCACTGTGCAGAATCTCATTGTGCAGATTCCCATTGTGCAGAATCCAATTGTGCAGATTCCCATTGTGCAGAATCCAATTGTGCAGAATACATTGTGCAGATTCCCATTGTGCAGATTCCCATTGTGCAGATTCCCATTGTGCAGAGTCTCGCCTTCATCTCGTCCGCATCTCTCACCCATCTCTAACCCATCTCTCACCCATCTCTCACCCATCTCTCATCCATCTCTCCCTCATGTCTCTCCTATCTGCATTTTTTATTCCTCCTTCAAACTCAATGGAGGCTGATACTGACTGACTGAGAAATCGGTTACGTCACAACTTCTTCCTGTGACTTTTCGCTAACCGACTTGATGTGAGTATTTAATTATGAGTGCTACGATTTACGTCCTTGATTGGATGAGAGTTAGTCGGGATATGAACAGACTGAACAGCTAATTCAGAAACGCGGGTTTGAAGTTTGAAATTGTAAATTTTCATTAATCATTTTATAATGGAAATATTGATTTAAAAGACGAAAGAAATAACAAAGGAAGAGTCACGTCAAAAATAAAAGAAGCGTCGTGTCAAGCAGAATAGATGCCTAAAGAACCCTATTCTCGAATCGCCCTATCGGACATAAAAGACTCATTGGGGAATTGCTAAAAGTACGTGAGAATTACCTATAGGGAAATTGCTGAGATGTCAAGACCTTTGGAGGGGTGGTTACCGAGGTGCCAACGGTCAATTGGGAGCTTTTGGTAGGCTAAGGCTTAAAGAGACGCTTTGATGCCACAGCTCACAGGATGCTGATATCTTAGACTGAATAACTGGCTTTCAGGGCTTTTAGCTTTAAAAATCATCATTTTTCTTAAGATAATAACTTTTCTGATTGCTAGTGTGACATAAAACTTTAAGAATTAATTAACATGTTGCACTGCCACGTTACGAGTTCCACGCCCCTGACATATTTGATCCTCAGTCAAGAGCAGAATTTGGCTGTTGGAGTTCAATGAAATAAAGGATGCTGAATGAGACGAAAGGTAATAAATTTATGACGCATCAATTTTCACGACAGAATTCACCACAACTCACGACAACGGTCCTGTTCACGCCAGCGAGATCAGACTGCAGTGAGGTCAGCTGCAGTAAAAGTTTGGACGCTGCAAGGTTGCTGTCCACCGGAATGAATTGCGCGCTACCGTTCGTGACACTGGCAAGAAGCGACATCCGCATGTCCGCACTTTCACCGAACCGGATGGTGTTGACTCTGAGGCTCGTTTTCGATATGGCATCGATCGTAGAGTCCAGACTGATGCTGCAGTCTTCATTTTCCTCACCTTCTGTGACCAAAAGTATCTGACCACTCGAACGATGAGTTGGACTTGTTGGGTCCTCACCTAGCAGCTGGGTGATTTGATTGAGGAGTAGGTGATTCAGTCAGTGGTACCTGGCCTGAACTATGGCTTGTCTAAGAATCTGACTGTGCGTAAATCTGTTCAATGACCAAATCACTGACCTTCATAGCCTCTTGAACAGCTCCACTGATGCAGGTGCCTCCTCCGGCAGTCAGATTCGAGACGGATTGCATCAGCTGACGTCGAACAGCCGGTGAGTCAACCAGGATGAAATTTTGCAGCACAGTGGGGTTGCCCGTAAAGCTGATCAGGGCGCACTCTGACCCGGTCTCCAGAGTGAAGGCAATGTAATGGTTCACTGCACCAATCAAACTTTGAATTCGGTTGTCCTGAATGGGTCCAAAATGAGTAAGAATGAATTGCTATATGTTGATCTTTGTGTATTTATAAAAACTGATTACAGAAATCATTAACCCAGCAAGCAGTATTGCGGAAAGCTTCATGAAAAATGAAAAAATGAAAAATTGTTACAAAGCGATTCGGGTAGAGCAGAGCATGGAATTGAGGCAAAGAAGCGACGCAGCTGAGACAAAGCAAGCGGCTTCTCACCGATCCCATGCTACCAGAGATATCCATGACGATCACAACGCGGCGTCTCTCGGGTTCAACCACCAGACGAACATTGAAATTCGAGTTCATTTTAGTAGCAGAGTTGATGGGCCTTAAAAAATCTTCGTGGTCTCTGATGACCTCCGCAGCGCTGCGTTGATTGCAATTCATGTTGAGCAAGTTGTCGGCATCTTTGTTGTGCCTGTGCCTGGGGTCGGAGACCTTAAAGTCCGCATCACCCGGCGGGGCTTCGCTGAACAGGCCCCAGCGGAACTGCGAAAAGTACAGCGCCATCGTCCTGGCTGTGGGATGTGCGGATTGGAGTGAAGCCGTGACAGCAATGCGAAAGAGTTGTGGGACTTTTTAACGTTATTGATCTTTAATCCAGAGGCTACTAGATCAAATAGTTCAAGTATTATACGAAACGCTCTAAATATACTCAGCAACATTGACAAGTCGCCACTCTATGCGTCAGTGAGCAATTTCTCTGGACTTTTCTGGAATAAAAGATACGAGAAAACTGATCGGGGTAGCTTTAATCCGTCCAACCCTCGCACACCGCCCCCTCCCCCACTTCATTCCTCAGCTTAAGTCTGCCGCAGGGTAACTAAGTTGCGTCACTCGCAAAGATTGAGAGACTTTACCTGCACTGTCAAAAATGGCAACCACAGACGGAATCTTCTGTGATGGCGACTTTACAATGTTGCTGAGTATTCACTCTATAGTTCAACCTATAACATAGATTAAGGCAGGGACTATTTAATACTCGAGACGGGAAACTACAAAATTTAGAGGCCGATCTATTACTAACGTATTCCTTGAAAATCATTTTTAATAGGTTTTTACCAGATAAAAACTCACTGACTACAAGGTAGAAGCAGGGACTTCTGCGATATAGGTTTACCGTAGAAAGAAGGGACTGGAAACTCGGCTTGAGCCCACAGTAAGAAATGTGGGCTGGCTGATTACTCAATGTGTGTGCGTATTTGTTAGCTGAAAGAGCTTAGATAGCGAGAGCATCTTGCCGCCATGGTGAGAAAGTGCACGGTTTTCGGATGCCCAGCACACTACAGTTCCAATCCAGAAAGCAACGCCGTGCCAATTTATCGCTTTCCTACGGACGAAGCGGAGCGTCTGCGCTGGCTGGCTGCATTGCCCAACATCGTTAATTCGTTATCGTTAATGGCAAAGTCGAAAACCTGGGGATCTGCAGACTGCATTGGCTTCTAGGAGCCAAAATGGTAAAAAAAAGAATGGGCAAAAACGTCCGGCTGATCCACCTACCGAGTTTGCTCAGTTGCCGCCATCAATGTTTCACCAAGTACAACCTCCCTCTGTAAGAAACATTGCACATAGGCTTGTTTCAGCTGAATCACTCGCAACTGCTGATGATAATCGAGAGCTTGAACTGTTCAGGAAGACGGATTCCATTCCTGCTGAGAAGTTCAGTGGCAGCAAGTACTTGTTCAGTAGAACCGAGTCGAGGTCGAGTTCAGTGTCAAGATCCGATCCGACTTTTACAGCAGGAATGGGTCTTGACTTACTTGACTTAGCTGCAGGGCTGTCCCGGGGGGGGACACAGCGGGAAGGCGCGAACGCCCATTCCGCTAATCCCTGAACGGCCGACGCATCGCTATGGACGAAGGGTTGGCGCCGCCCAGGGAGGTCCCCCAGTGTCGCCAGCAGCTATGGTGCTCTCTGGAAAGGAGAGTTCAGCCCTGCGGGTGGCCCGGAGGTAGCGCATGAGCTGGTTAAAGTTTTCGGGTTTGCACGCTTCAGTAATATACGTGTGTGGCCCGAGGTAAGTGAGTCTGGCTCGCGTAAAGGCGGGACAGATGCTGACGAAATGCTCAGCGGTTTCGTCACCTGAGTTACAGAGACTGCAGATGGCGTTGGTGGCGTTGCCCTGCAGGTACTGGTGCCTAGAGAAGCAGCCGTGACCTGAGAGGGTCATGATGGCAGCCCGGATGTCTCTGCGCGAGAGGCGCAAGAGGAGCTTCCGGAGCTGGTGAGAGGGCTGAGGGACAGCGCCTCTGTATTGCCTGCAGGTGGTGCAGTTCGCCCAAGTCGAGCGGTGCTGGGTCCTGATCCACGCTTTGATGCGCGAGTCAATGACACAGCCAGGAATCGGGACAAGGGGTTCGGGACCGAGAGAGGAGCCGGAGGCGCCAACTTTCGCAAGGGCGTCAGCCAACTCATTCCCTCGGATCCCCACATGCCCCGGAACCCACTTGAGGGTGATTTTGTTGGTGGAGCCCAACATGTTGAGGAGTTTGATACAGTCGAGGACTGTAGCAGAATTGGTGCTGCAGCCGCTGATGGCGTGCAAGGCAGCTTGGCTGTCCGAATGGAATATGATGTTCTTACCGGTAACGCCAGTGGCGAGGAGCCCTGCGGTGCAGGAGCTGATGGCAAGAACTTCATTTTGGAAGACACTAGAGTTGACCCCAGTGTACTGAGCGTGGGTTGCGATAACCCTCCCGTTCAGGAAGATTCCAACACCAAAACCGGTGTTGGCTGACTGCTTAGAACCATCGGTGTAGCAGTGAAGCTCACCAGGGTTCCAGTGGTCATTGATGGTATCGTGCGAGTCGATAGCTACGGAGTAGCGCTGTCTCAGGTTGAGCGTTGAGGCAATGCCATCGGTGAGGACCCGATTGGCCTGACACTCGTTGAGGATGTTGAGGCACAGGTCGCTATGCGGGACGAGGTTTCGCTTAGCAGGTGCCCTCATGTAAATGAATTTGACACCGGCATCAAGTAAACGCCAGGTCGTTCTAGCCGCCTCACCCCTGACGAAGAGGTCGAGAGGCGGTAGATTAAGGAAGGTCCCCATGCCAGCAAAGGGCGTGGACCTGGTGGCGTTGCAGATAAGCCTACACGCTCTGCCCTGGATCGTGTTGAGCAAATCTGCGTGGCTTTTGACCTGGGTAGCGCTAACCCAGACACCCGAGGCGTACGTAATGGCAGGTCTTAACTACGGAAGTGTAGATCCACCAAAGCCGCTTTGGGGAAAGACCCCAAGAAGTGCCAAGTGCTCGACGGAGCTGGGCCAGGATGGCTGAGGCACGCTTGGCTTTTGCTTTCACGTGAAAGGACCAGTTGAGCCGGTGGTCAAGTATGACCCCGAGACATCTGGTCTGGTGCGCGAAGGCAATATCTCTGCCGTATAGCTGCAGAGGTCGTATGTTCCAGCGTATTCTGCTGGTGAACATAATGGCAACAGTTTTGGGCTCGGAGAGTTCCAGACCATTGTCATTGGCCCAGGATTCTGCTTTGCGGATAAAACTCTGCATCAGATCACTGAGCGTGCTGGGGGACGGCCCAGCCACAATGGCAGTGACGTCGTCAGCATACCCGACTTTGAAGACGGGATCAGGTCGGGAGTCACCCAGAAGAGCGTCCATGACCAGGTTCCAGAGCGTCGGGGTGAGGACTCCGCCTTGGGGTCCACCCTTACAGACTCTGGCGGAGGCAGTTTGCCCAAGAAGTTGGGCAGTGACCGTACGGTTGGAGATCATGTACATGATCCACCGTATGAGGGTAGCGTGAGCTTTGCGATTTTGAAGGGCCCTCTGAAACGCTTCAAAGATAACGTTGTCGAAGGCGCCAACAATGTCGAGAAAAAGAGCCAGGGCGTAACCGTCACCCAGTACCGCCCGTTCAATCTTCTCGACTATCGCATGCAGGGCGCTGTCAGTCGACCTCCCGGTACGGAAGGCGTGCTGATGATTGCTGAGAGGCATTGCTGTCAGCTCGCAAGAAAGCAGCCGCCAGAGAATAAGCCTCTCAGTGAGCTTAAGCATTGCTGACGTTAAGCTAATTGGCATAAAGGCCTTGACGCTCTGGTAGTCAGCCTTCCCAGGTTTGGGAATGAAGACTACCCGAGCTTCGGTCCAGCACTTGGGAACGTATCCCAGCTGGATAGAGGCCCGCATGAGATTGCGGGTAAGTCTCAAGAGCGAGGGTATCTTGGCTGCTTCACGAAGAACAGGGTAGATACCATCAGGTCCAGGAGATTTGAAGGGCTTGAAGGTTCTGACTGCACGAGCGATTAAGTCTTCAGTGATTATGCCCGCCGCTAGGGTGGCTCCATCTATTGAGTGGTTGGGTTCCGATCTAGCGGTGGGTACCCTCGGGAAGAATGTGCTGAGCATATGCTGAAGCACTTCTTCAGGGTCTTTAGTAAGAGAGCCATCATATTTTCTGATCATGGCTAATTTGGATATTTGGAGATTTTTTGGATGTCCATTGTAAGGACCTTGACAAGCCTAGAAGTAGGTCTGTCTTGATCCAATTCATTGCAGAATTGGCGCCATTTACATTCCTTGGCCTTGCGCACTTCAGATTTGAAGTTGCGAGAGGCTTGTCGGAAAAGCTCCATCTCCTCCGGGTTTCCGGTCTTCATGGCACGGCGGTGAAGGCTTTTGGCCTTCCGCCTGAGTTTCCCCATCTCCGGGTTCCACCACGGCGCCGAGGTCTTGCCTTTGTAGGCACGGACAGGGCAGGCCGCCTCATAGGCTGCAATAATGCAACCTGTCAGCGTCTCAGCCGCATGGTCCACATCCTCGCAGGTCTCAATCGGACGTACCGTAAGTCCGTGAGTTCCTGCAGGTGCAGATCAAGGGTAGCCTTATAGGCCGCCCAATCAGTGTTGCGGATGTTACGCCTCCAAGAAATCGAGGACTGGGGTTTAGTGTCCGCGATGTTAAAGGCGATAAAGCAGTGTTCAGACAGGGAGGGCTCCTCAGACCAGACTCTCCACTCCTTAACTCTGTCAAAGAGTCTTGGGGTAACGAGTGTGGCGTCAAGGACCTCAGTCCATCTGCCATTGTTAAAGGTAGGAGTGCTACCGCGGTTGCAGAGCATGAGGTTTGTGTTAGAGATAAGGGCCAGAAGCTCCTCCCCTCTAGTATTGGTGTCTTTGCTGCCCCAGTGCTTGTAGTGCGCGTTGAGGTCGCCCCCTAAGCACAGCTCAGCGTTCTGGGACTCGCAGTACTGCGCAAGGCGAAGATTCTGATCTTCAGAGAACACTGCTTTTAACTCTGCGACAGATTCTTTGCCTGCCACCATCCAAAGACTCTTCAGAGACAGTTGGGTTGTTTTACGACCGTTGCATCTCAGAGTGAAGCAAAGCTTACTGCTTCTCATGTTATTTGCATCACTGCCGCCTCCCATTAGTAGGAATTGTGCACTGGTGTTTGATAAAATGGACATTAAGCCATCTATGCTTTTGTATCCTCGTTCGTTAATGCGTCCGTCGTTAGATTTATTGACATATCCTTAGATTTTTACTTACTTTGTAAGCTGATAAATATCTTGCCTTAAATCAGCCAGCCCCCACATTTCTTACTCACTAAAGCCGAGTTTCTAGTCCCTTCTTTCTATGGTAAACTTATATCGCAGAAGTCCCTGGTAGAAGGTACAAAGTCCCTGGATTAAGCATCAAGGATATCAACTAATCAAGCATCAAGAGGATTCTTACGACTTACGTCTGTAAGCGTTGCTGGACTCGAGAATCTTGGTCGAGAGTTGTACTTTTTCTGCTTGAGCTCCACAGACGAACTTGTCCCGCACGACACCCTCATCAGACTCCTTGATGTCCGGAGAGACAACGAAATCCGCGTTCTCTGGCCGCTGCCACGTTGCCGGGTGCAGCTGAAGCCTCGAATGGTTCAATTGGGCGAGCTTCTCACTTAGACTGTGCGGCAGCAGCACGCTGACCTCGCCGAAGCCGAGACGGCGGCCCACATTATGGGTGAGCTTCTCCAAGATGCCGGAGGCCTCCCGAAGGGCGGTCTGAAAGGTCAAAGCAGCACTGGATATTCTCCCAGACTTCAATTTCAATATCACACAATCAAAGCGTATTATGCCTCACCTGCAGCACATGAAGTAGATGAGCATAGTGCTTCTCCTGCACGTTGCCGTCTGCAGGTATTTGCACAAAGACTAGCAAGTCGTTATAGTAGCCGTCATCAGCGAGATGCAGTTTGCTTGACGCATCGAGCTGGATGCAAAAAGCAGCCAGAAAAGTCATGAAGATTGTGCTGACGTTTTTTAGCCTCATGTTTAAGGATTCTGTGCAGACAAAAGTTGACAGAAATTTTATGCTGAGCGTTGGTTCTGCAAGAGATGAACTGGGGCTGGCAGGCAACTCAGCTCGAAGCGAAGCCGCTCCTCTCGATCTCGACCTGTACTCGCATCAGAGCCATGGGAGTTTCAGCCACAGACAGAGATACTGCTGAGCTGCCGGCTCTAAGCTTCGTGCAAACTTCTTATTTTGTGAATCCAAAAATAGTAACTGATAATATTGCTTTTGTCAGCCTAACTGAGAATAAAGCCACCCAAAATGAGAATCCTGCCTACGCTGACTGCGAAGGGCCGGCCTGGCTGCGTGCAGCCTTAGTCTATGGGCCATAGACAATAAAGGACAAGCAAAGTGATAAAAAGCCATCCAATGTGAGAATCGATTGGTGGGTAGTTCTCAAATTAAGGTCATGATGTTTTGGTACAGAAAAAAAAAGTTTTTGAATAAAGTAATTATTTTGCAAAAACGATTCTTTCGTCAATTTAATTAAAAAACTGCCGTTAAAACCACAAGAAACCAAATATTTAAGACGAAATCTAGCAATTTGTTATTTTTCGCAACGGAAAATAAAACGACCAAAAATTGTGAAATAATGCAAGTTTTCTTTTATTTTTTTATGAATTAGATACATCTTTTATTCTATGTTTACTATTTAATAAGTATTATTTCAATAGAAAATGTTATTTTTAAATCAACATTTTGTTTTTTTCGTATAAATTGCTTGTATTTAAAATTATCGCGTAACAAGAAACACCCGAAATAATTGATATTGTACCACTCAAGAACTTAATTATTGTACTTAAACACCGAAATATGAAGCTTAAAATATACAAAACTGGTTTAGCTAAAAATTAGGCTTGCAAAATATGTCTTTTAAAGCATTAAAAGTTTTTTTGAATTAGAATATATATAGTAAACGAGCTAGGAAGCCATTTCTTTTAAAACCTAAAATGCATGTATCTTTTTTCGAACAGACTTGCGTTTTTTTTTAAAAATAATTCAGCAAGCATTTATATTCTGCAACATAGCTTTAATACTATTTTACTATTTTACTATACTATTTTCTTATGTAATTAGGCTGCATAACTACTAAAAGAACAGCTTATAAATTTAAATTAAATACTTTGGTCTTGGTAAGTTAATTAGCCTATTACAGACGTCTGACTCGGCAGCCACATGGATCACTGCAATTGCTCTGGCGAACCTCTGTAATCGATTCTGGCCCTGCACTAGCTGTCATGCTCGGTATACAATTCGTCTCATTTGATAAATTACGTCGATGCCTGCAGAACTAACCACATCCAAAGGACCACTGCACATCTTAGATTGTGGCACATACAATGATGCTGGTGTTCTGGCAGAGAAACAGGTAAAAGTGCAGCAAATAGCATTACATATCCGTCCGAGAGGTGTGCAGTTTACAGTGCTTTAGCCAATTGGGTCAGTAGAATTAAATCGATCACATTAGAATAAAAGTAGATGTTCGCTGTACATGTAACAAACCAATAGCAAGACACTATTGGATGTCTTTCCCTTCTACTGATGCTCGTACATCAGCTGGCTGTCTCCACAGGCCACAGCTCATCGCATTCTCTGTTAACCGCCGCTTCAGTGCTGTCAGCCGCACTTAACTGTGTCTGGCCTCGGTATATAGAGTTAGTCCCAATGGAAAATCATCATCTAAAACATATCTAAAGCGTAATTGTCAATCGAAGAGTAATATAAAATATAGTATGTCTGTTATGGTACTGCCATGACTTATCTGTTAAACACTTCAAAAATTCGTGTGGCAGCACTCTGTAGAGATTCCATCTTTCTGTACCATATTTAATATTACATTGCCAGCATCAATGGCAATTAAGTTTTTTCTTTTGTCTTTTTTCTTGTTAGTAGCTATATGCATCCAAAGGTGAAAAGTATCAACTGAATGTTTAAGTTGCTACATGTATATCTTTAATGAATTGCAGAACATATGAGAATGAATTTAATGTTTCAAAGAAATTAATTTTTGTGCTTCAGACAGCTAATTTCATTGATTATAAATCAGATGCAAAATTGTTTTAATACTATTTCTTGACTAATCAAATCATGCAACTTTTTTTATTATTCGTTACTCTTATTTTCTTTTCAGTTTCTACTACCTCTTGTTTTGACTCATTATGTTTACTTGTAACTTACAATACAAATTTTAAATCAGTTAAAAAAATTGTGTGAAAACAACAAAAAACGACTGTTTTTAAGAGAAAAATAGTCAATTTTATCTACATAAATCAAATTCTGTTTGTTCTGACTAACATATTGGGTGATCAATAGCAAAAATTCATCTAAATACGAGCGTACATAAAAAAACATCCAAAAAACCTAACAATGTGCTGAGAAAATTTTTTTTCATAACTAGAGACAAAAAAGTGGTACTTTTTCTCATCCCACAGATGAGGACTTTAAATTAAAATAACTTTGGTGCTACTTGCTTTGTTGTTGTCAGCGAAATCTCTCTTTGTTAGGTTAATTTTGTGCTATTGAAAAAAACTTAAAATTGAATTTATTTAACTTTTCTTTTTAATATAGAATGAAACTGCCTTAATTGATACTTTAGTGTTAGATATGACTATCTTTCTTAAAAAAACAGCAGAAAACGCAGCTATTAGCTTATTCTATTAACAGAACAAATTAATTAAAAGTGGATTTTTTAATCATTCATAATGTTACGTTTCTAGCAAAAATCGAAATAGCAACATCTGCTTTGCAATCGAAAGAGTTAAATGGGTTCTAGGTTGTGCTAACCAAAGTTATAAATAACATTTATCAATTTTCTTCTTTAATAAGACCACGTGAACAGAATGTAGCTTCTCTAAAGTGGGTATTATAGCTCGTGCGATAATAAAAATATACATCGAAAAATGAAATAGCGCACTCTGATGAGATTAACATCAAAAGTTCAATGTTAAAATAGATTAAGACCCATGAGAGGCATATATTTTTTAAGTCCTTTTAGAGCTAAAATAAGAAAAGATTCAATATTTCAGGCTGATTTTCAAAAATATTTGTTTCACTGCTTACGACTAAACTTTGAGAACGACCCTGGTCTATGCGTTGTATTCTTTTATTTTTATACCTTCTGAGCTTCTGAGCCATATGACTAGCCAATCCTAGCTTATCCTTTATAGTCTATGGCTGGACGCAGCTAGGCCCTTCGTATTCAGCGTAGGCAGGATTCTCACATTGGATGGCTTTTTATCACTTTGCTTATCCTTTATAGTCTATGGCCCATAGACTAAGGCTGCACGCAGCCAGGCCCTTCGCAGTCAGCGTAGGCAGGATTCTCACTTTGGATGGCTTTATTCTCAGTTAGGCTGACAAAACCAATAGTGCCTTAATACCCATGCTTTAAGGGCGATAATGGGAAAATCAGAGGGCGCCGTTACTATTACTGTGCCATAGACATATTTGTGTCCTTGACAAAGTGGGACAGATAGACAGTTCATCAGACAGACGGTATCATTTTGGAGGGGTTTTTAGGGGTATAGCAATCAAGCCAGATTGTTGCACGCTTTGAATGTCTATGGCCGAAGCCAACGTCTGAGCTAACTATTTATGCTATATTTAGCAGTTGTAACATTATAAAAACTGACGGTGCCGCCTGATCTGATGAACATGGCGGCTGTAGCCTTCAATTGCATGTTGGCCTTTGCAAAGCGCGGATCCTCGATAATATTAACGTCACGGACACGCAGCAAATAGCGGAAAACACCAGCTCGAGCGGTACTCAACGAAGCAGGGGCATAGAAGCCACCGTCAATTTTACGAACAAAAGCATAGAAGATTCGCAAGCCAGTGACTAACTGTTCGATATCGGCTGTATTCAGATCGCAGGCGTAGTTCTTGCTTGAAAGCACCTCGTTGAACTTACGAAGTGCCCACTGTTCTTGCAACAGAACTGACTTTGGCGTAGTGTCGAGTTGCATTACATCCATACTACATCATTAACTGCCCGCTAATTTCGATATTTCTTTCCTGCAAGCTGGTTTAAATGTAGTCTATGGCATTAAAAGGCAAGAATAAGTAAGTGCCCAGCGGGCACAAAGGTCATGGTACAATAATAAGCATTTTGCAGAGAATTAAATATTCTTCAAGTTAGACAGCGTCAAGTGGTATAACAAAATGAGCC
>NIVC01000302.1:0-42500 GCA_002269645.1 Macrostomum lignano | reverse complement strand
TAGATGACTCCCTACTCTATAGATTATTCCCTACATTCTATAGACAATTACTTCGAATCTATACCCGATTAAAACGGTACCTCAGGCCAAGAAGCGTCCCAGAGTCACCTGCGTCACGCCATAGTCGTTTCAGATAACAGGTAAAATAAGAAAGAAGTGACTCTACTCGACTCTAAAACGACAAGATTTCACGGTACAAGTAGTCAAAGAGTCGCCTGAAAGTCAATTTGAGGCATTTTATTGCCTGCGACTCCGAAACGACTCTGGGGCGGTGGAGTCGCTGTAAAATAACAAGCAGAGTTTCGTCTAAAGCGCATCTGCGTTACTTTATGAATTAAAATCGTATTTTGTATTTATAACAACACTCTATTTAGTCTACTTGAGTTAGTAGAAAGTAAAGCGTTAATACAGCTTTACAGTTTGTAATGACTCCTTAGCGATTATTGTTACTGTAACGTTTTCAACGGGTACAGTTGATGCAATCGAGTGTATCATTAATTTCTTTAGATTCTATAGACGATTACTTCAATCCTAAAACAGGATTTCTTCCAAATAAATATAAAATTCTTGGATAAAGGATTCTTCAGCACACAGTCTAGCAGACATTAGCTAATGAACAGAGTCAGCAGCCAGCATACATAGTTATGTCTATACACAGCTTCCCCAGCTCAGGCCATCTCGCCAGTCCGTCTCAGCAGAGTCACCTGGTCCTGAATCTGGCCAGCAAGCACCCGGGACAGAAATATAGCTGTCAGCTGCACTACAGACACTCCGATAGCCACCCCGGCCACTGGCAGTACATTCTTTTCAACGTATTTCCTAGTGGCAGCCACACAGCCGATAGTCCAGATTCGGTCGTCTGGCTGTTCAGTCTGCGCCATGACATTATAGCCGCACATTGTGTTAATCACTCGATCGTCAATGTCGTTCATCTTTTTGCAGCAGGAGAACGGCACCCCGCAGCGCTCCGGGCTGGTGTTATTTGATGTACAGGCGAAGTACTTGTTCTCGCTCCAATCTTTATATGAGGCCGCACCGCAGCAGGCCAGGTTTTTGTGATACCAATCTATAAAATTCTGCGTGTCCTCATAGCGCTCCTCTCTGTACATAGTGATCATATTGGTCTTGAGCACTGTCTCCATGTACTCAATAGCCCGTTCTTTCAACGCGAATACGGCTATAGCGGCCGAGCATTCAATTAGGAATATGACAAACAAGGACAGGGCAAAGAATTTCAACAGGCAGACATTGTCGCGAAGCGAGCCCAGACAACCGGCGAAGGTCAGCAAGAACACGATTGCGCCGAACGCAATAAATACCAGGGTTGCATCGAACAGCACGCTGAACACGTCTTGAACTCCGCCATTGTCGGAGGCGAATGCGTCCTTCTTCATCGCGGTGGCGATAATACCGATAGCTAGGATGCCGGTGCCCGCCAGCCAGAATATGAAGTTGAAAAAGAACAGCGCGTACTTTATACAAGGATTGACAAAATTTGTGCGACGGCCAGCTGGTCGAAGTCCCGCTGCGGAGGAGGACGCGGCTGCGCCAGCGCTGCGACGATTCGACTTGCCAGCCATTGGGTGGTGCCTGTCGTTGCTGTCAGCTGTTGGCGATGCCGCTGGTCGTGCAATGCAATGGGATATGGGATCAGAGTGAGTCTGTGACCTGCTGAGTGAGTCTATAACCTGCTGAGTGAGTCTGTGACCTGCTGAGTGAGTCTATAACCTGCTGAGTGAGTCTATGACCTGCTGAGTGAGTCCTCAACCTGCCGGGGGAGCCTATGACCTGCTGAGTGAGTCCTCAACCTGCCGGGGGAGCCTATGACCTGCTGAGTGAGTCTGTGACCTGTTGAGTGAGTCTATGACCTGCTGAGTGACTCTGTGACCTGTTGAGTGAGTCTGTGACCTGCTGAGTGAGTCTGTGACCTGTTGAGTGAGTCTGTGACCTGCTGAGTGAGTCTGTGACCTGTTGAGTGAGTCTGTGACCTGCTGAGTGAGTCTGTGACCTGTTGAGTGAGTCTGTGACCTGCTGAGTGAGTCTGTGACCTGCTGAGTGAGTCTATGACCTGCTGAGTGAGTCTATGACCTGCTGAGTGAGTCTATGACCTGCTGAGTGAGTCTGTGACCTGCTGAGTGAGTCTGTGACCTGGTGAATGAGTCTTTAAACTGTTGGGTGAGCCTATGACCTGCTGAGTGAGTCTTTAACCTGCTGGGTGAGTCTGTGACCTGCTGAGTGAGTCTGTGACCTGGTGAGTGAGTCTTTAAACTGCTGGGTGAGCCTATGACCTGCTGAGTGAGATTACGAACTGCTGAGTGAGTCTGTGATCTGCTGAGTCAGTCTGTGACCTGCTGACTGAGTCTATGAACTGCTGAGTGAGTCTATGACCGAATGAGGAATTCTATGGCTTGTTGGCTGAGTCTATGAGCTGATGAGTGATTGTGTGAATGATGAGTGAGTCTATGACTTGCAGGGTGAGTCTATGACCTGTTGAGTGAGTCTATGACTTGCAGGGTGAGTCTATGACCTGTTGAGTGAGTCTATGAACTTGAGTGTGCCTAATCTTCAATCAATCTATCCAACAGACATTTCCAACGTTAAAAAACCTAAGCAAGTTTGTTTTCAAAGATAAAAAACTAATAAAAATGGTACCTTAGAATACAGCAAGCAACGATTGATTGATTTTATTTGTTGCAAACGAAGGGATTAAAGTATTACACTTAACAAAACCCTCTTTAACTTTTCTAATAAGCGTATACAATTATACTCATCTTAAAACATTCAGTACAGCATATGAGAATGCACAAAAGACATGTGCGCAGAACATACAGGTACTAGTAGGTACAAAGTTTTCTGAATGCCCTTGATGTGAGAAAGACAAAAAATAGATTAAATCATCATTCAAACCACTGTTGTATAGACGCCGGACACAGATGGAGATTGCTCAAAATATAAGGGAGAACACATTACAATGGCCTTAGTAATTAAAAATCTAAACGGTTTTTTAAAAAATTCTCAACGAACCGGTTGCTAATGGCAACCGGGCCTCCAAAAACGATTTTTTATTAACTATTCAACATTTGGCACCATCATCTGCTTCGCTGAAACTATCAAGCGCGGTGTACATACTAACTGTTAGCAGGCAGCAGTGGAACATAGGAAAATTATATGCTGTTGCTTCACATCAGCCTACTATAGTGAGTAGAAAGTGTCGATTTTTCTAAGAATTTTACTAAAAAAAGCTTTTTGCACTCTTTTCTTCAAATTTGTTGCCTCGATCAGTACTTTCTACTGTTATCAGTAGGCAGATTCAGGACAATAGGTTTTTAAATATTTTCCAGTCTCAAAACGGATACAATCGGTCCATCTAGGCCTGGTCGACGCACCGATCTCGGGCCACTTGAATCAGCGGCCAGATCAGCCTATCAACAATTGAGCCAACGTTGCAAGCATAAGCGCAGGCGGGGGCCAATTCAACAACGCTATCGCTGCTATTAGACGATGAAGCTGTTGCTTTCTGATTACTTTTGGGTTGCTGCTGCTGCTCAAACTCTCGCTGCTCCTCTTCGAACAGCAGGCGAGGCAGCGCCACCACGCCTGCGGCATTCTCGGCAGCGGACACGGCGGTGGCGGCGGCGGCATCCGGAGAGGTGGCGCAGTGCGGCGGCCGGACTCGCATAGGTATGTAGGCGCACGAGCCGCGGACATTTTGAAAGCACAGGGCCTGGCAACGCTGGCCCCGTTCATGACCGCTATAGACGGCGAATATTAATCCTACAAATGATTCGGCCAGCTGCTGATAGCTCAGCTGAGTAGCCAGATCTACATGGCTGGGCAGGGCTGTGATGTGCGGATGGCTGTGGTACCAGCCAACTACACGGACAGTGCGGCCCAGCTGAGCTGTGAGCTCATCGGCCCGCTGGGTGGCCGCAACCAGCTGGTCTGGCTCAATCTCAACTCGATCTTTGCGCTTGTCAACTCGCAGCAGCGGCAAAAAGGCCAGGATTTCCAAATTGACGCCACCAACAGCATCGCCAGCCGCTGATTGCAGCTCTTCGCCAAGGCAGAGGCCCATGATCTCTTCATTCTCGGTGACCATGGCGTGAGTCAGGCAGCCCCAATAGGCCACCCAGTCAAGGGACACCCAGTCTACCACTGGTAGGTGAGACATCAGAGTTTTGAAAGATTTTTCACTTACTAGCCAGTTATCTGGGTGATTTTCAAATTCATAAATATCAATTCTTTTAGAAAAGAAGTATAGCCATACTCATATTTACAAAAACTTTTAAAAAAAACTCTGAGAATACCATAGACTTATTAAATAACAATATACTTAACTGCTAGATTACTTTTATAATGCTATAATTCAACTTTTAATCAAGTCACAACTTATATCATATTTAGCATTGATTTATATTATAATCCTTTTAGACTCTAATGAGAACTTTAATACCAATTGGCTTATACTTATGTATTTCATAGCATATAAATTCATTAAAAAGCACCACTATAAAAGCTTTCTAGCTAGGAAAAATCCATCTAGGATATTTATATCATATACTAAAATTTTCATGAAGTCTATTTCTTTAAAGATGTCCTACATAGGTAGAAAATCAAAAAATGAAAAAAATATTTTTCAAAAACAAATTCAAATATAGGCATTAGAATTTGACTTTTTAATATTTTTAAAAATTATTCTCTATTTATCTAGTGATCACTAGTGGCTTCACTTGTAGCTTGCCTTCAGTGTTGGGTGTGTTACTCATTACTAAAGTGATAAAAGTTGTTACTTTTTTGGTAATGGCACTTTTTGCATTACTTTTTCTGGGTAACAAAAGACAATTTAAGGGCCATTCCATATAATTATGTTGTAACATGACAGACTATTTTTACTTATAAAATGAAATCTAATAATAGAATACACTAAACCAATATTTTGAATGAAAGATTATTTTGTCAAGAATATGTTTATAAAGTTTCATATAGATATCATTATTAGTATAGATGCTATTAAACCTTGAATGGCACTTATGGTCATACATGCGCAACAGTTGGCCGAGTCGGCCAATCTGGCTGACCGATTTGGCAGCCAACCAAGGAAGTCGCAAAAATGCCCACCCAAAAAACACCAAGTAGTAGTACTAAGTAGCTGATGAGGCATTTTGGCTTTATAAGACAATCATAGTTACTCACTGCCATTTACCAAAAGTTGCGTTAATTTTGCTTTTGGGTTTTTTTACATGTAAGTTGCATTTTTGGCCAAAAACTATGTTGCATTTTTGTTAAAACTAAGTCGCACAGCTGACCGAATTTTGGAGGTTGCGCATGTATGCTTATGGTCGTAACAACAGGATTTTTGACATATTGAAACTAAAAGGTAAAAGTCTTATAACATTTTTCATTTTTTATATTTTGCAATAATTTTTTTAAATTAGACTAAGAACATCTTTAGAAGTCATACTCTTTTATTAGAATATATAAACTCAAAAAGGCAACAAAGATACAAAAGAAAAAGCAGCCTTATGGTTGTAACATTATGGTCGTAACATATTTTTTTCTGTCACTTCAGTAACTTTCAGTAATTCAGTAACTTTGAGGTACTAATATATTAAAAATATAATAGATTATATGGTTGCTAATGTTTTTTATCTGATGATGCAAGTACTATAATTTTATATATATTTTGTTTTAACCCTCTAAAGCCTTCTATTTGTTTTTAAAAGGTACATAAACTTAATGATGTCTTTTGCTTTGAAAAATGTCAAAATTTTTACAAAAATGACTTTTTGCCAATTGATAACATACTAATCCAACATTTTATCATTTATTTATTCTTAGATTGTATACATTACATACAAAAAAGATTTGGTAAAAAAATTTGGCTGATGAGGCAATGACAAGCAAAAATATTGACTTTTTTCTATTTTCCAAAGTTATATTATATTTTTATAAGTCCTAGAATATTATTGGAATGTTATAGATAAACATGCAAACTGTAGAGATTTAGACCTAGTATATTGAATATATATTTAAAATTTATTAGATAATCAATTTTATTATTGTATATTGACAATACAATATTATACTTTTGAAATAAAACTAGATATATAATACTATAATATAAATGATCTATTTTTTGTTTAATCCAATCAATGTTCTAATTGATTAAAATTCAAAACTTTTCAGCAATTCACAAGGCTTACTACTGGTACAATTCATGCCTGGAGAAAAGGCAAGGGCTTCTACTATGTACTTCAAAAAGAGGCTTTGAATCTTAATCTGAAGTTGAATGGCAAGGACTGCTTTTTCAAGTTAATTTACCCATATAATGTTTTTTTATTCATAAAAACATGTTGCTATTATCTGTTGACTGTTTTTACTATGGCTAAGAGTCTATAGCTACAGACAGGCTATCTGGACTAATTTGCTAGTTCTTTCTGTGTTTTCTATGCCCCTATTTATAGTGTGACAGCATATTTTTTCATTAGTTTGTAGCTAGGCTTATTATACCAATTTTTTAATTCATTTTTAACTAAAAGGTTTGATTTTTTATTTTAATTTGTATGCCTACATGTTCACTAAGTAGGCTGAATCATTCAAGTATTACTGCAAGTTCTTTTTGTGTGAAGTAATTTTTGTGTTTTTGCAACATTCTGCATAACCTGCTTTGTCAATGTACTCTTTAATAACTTATAATTTCATTGTTCTTTCAGTTTCAACTGCACATAGCCAGAAAATTGTAAATTTTTGCATTTCAAGAATGTTATATGATTGTTACATTGCATACCAAAAATGGTACTTTTTCCATGATGAAGTCCTTATTGCACTTAGCTATATGCTACACTATATTTACTGTTCATTAACTAAAAATTATACACCAGTTTTACTTATTTTAGCTTTATTAATCTTTATATGCATTGACTCCACATATATAGAAATTTCTGTTTGTGGTCTTTGTGTTTGCTTTCATTATTTTATTTTTTAATGGATCTTGGGTGGTTTGTGGGCTCTTTGTTATCTTTTTTGCTGATAGCTAGTGTCTGTTTCAGATGTGTTAAATTTATGTTCTGTTCTCTAGTCCTGCTGCATGTTTTTTTCTAAGTCTACATGTATAAGCAAAGGAAGTGAGTAGAATATATACATGTAGCAATATAAAAACAACCAGCAGAATCAAATGTACATGGACTATATATACTGTATTAAGTACGAGCAACGTGAAGGAAGCATCCTATTAAAGGCATTACGAGTTTTCACGAGTTTCACATGTAACAAACTTGTAAACACATTGGACACTTTTTCACGTGTTTTTCACAAGTTTTTTTCACGAGTAAATCACATAATTTTCACGTAAAATCATGTAATTTTGTCAAGCAGGACATATATTCAAATAAAACTTATGTGTGAAATTTTTTAAATACAAAAACTTGCGCGCTTTGAGGGTGAATATGTTACTACATGCTAAATGTGCACAAAATGTGTAGTATTAAATAGGTAATATAACTCCCCAAAATGGGGAAAAATGATACGGAAAAAGGACTTTAGTGTACAGCGTAATGTTTGAAATGAAGCTAAAAAAATTGGCATACATTGGCGTACAAGCTTAATTTTGCCCAGAATTAGTTCCTGTGTACACTGGACACCTTCCTGACTATGGTATTATATATAAGCTATATTATTTGTTTAATTAATACAACTTTTTAGTTTTCTTTTGCAGAATTCAATATAAGCATAACAGTTAATTTTCATATAAGAAATCTAAACATATGCCAATGTAATGCAATGCCATAATCTCGAGGCCTAGTGAAAATAATAGAAAATAGGCCTAATGATAGGCCTCCTAATCAATATAAATGTACTAGGCCCTAACAATTCAAGTCATTAGACATTATTTAATTTATTTTAAATTGTTTTTATATAACCTACAACTGGATAGATATTAAACAAGATCTCCAAAACTTACTACTTAGTAACTTAAAACATAAGTGAGTAAGTTCAAGTGACGCCTGCCAGCAGATGAAAAGGTGACAGACAAAATAACCACGCACATGTGGATTCAGGAATTACTAAATTAAATATTCAAATCAAAGTTCAAAGTTAAGAGATTGGAAACCAGCAGCTGCATTAATTTTTAGCATAATTAATAACGCTTTTTAATTAAAAACTAAGCTAACTAAACCCTTTTAAAATATGAAGGTGTCGACATAGACAAAGATGATTTACATAACATCCGGTCCATACGAGGCTTAGACGGCCTAGGACGGGTACATAACAAACCGGACCTAAGATTTTTTAGCCTGTTTGTACAACAGTAAGTTCTGGCAGTAAGTTCTTAGCAATTGAACCACTGTATATAGCTATATGGCTCATGAGATATATAGCTTAGATAGATTATCAATATTGTGGTAACATAGTAGGCGCAGCCTCCCACTGTCTTTCCCCACTGACTTTCCCAGTCTGGATTGTGCACTTGGTGGGAAATTTCATTACGTATATTGACGTCATTTCCCTGTGTGGGAATCCCATTTTCCTCTTAGTGTAATTCGGGTGCCTACTCCTTGTAACTTTTGTTTTTCTGTTAATTTAAATTGTGTTCACCCGGTGTTTAGTCGCTACCACCCGGTGTACCCATCTTTTCCATTGCGTGTAACCCTCTCTTCCACCCGTTTTCCTCCCGGTGGCTCATGAGAACAGTGACGTATTTAAGGGACTGCGCCCCCCTTTCCTCCAGCCCCACAATTAATTATTTTTATCTTTAACAGCTTAATAATATCCATATCCAGTTTGTGCAACAATAATACTAAGCAGTTAATCGTGTGCCAAACGGTGTCTTAAGCCTTCGTGACCTCGCGGAAGAATTCAGTTGACCCTCGGTGGTCTTATTAAAGAGAAGTTCTAGGGCAGATTCGAGTAAACTTGAGCTTTAGACCTTTTCTCCGCGAATTACCGCGGTAGTACAGTGGCAGCGACCTACTACCATTTAATAAAATACAACACTAGCTGCGGCACCCAGCAAATCTAGTTTATTTTAATTAAGTTAATTCTCCGTAGCGGCTACATTTCTACATTTCTGCATTCTGAGAGACGGCATTAACTAGACTGCTCAGCCACGACCACACTGCAGCTATCCTCCCCCTGAGCCTGAGGAACTCAGCAAGCGGAGCTCCCTTTATTTTGCACCCCGAGTTCATCCGAGTTTGTTTAAATCGCAAAGACCAGCGCCGATTTGAATGGCCTGCAAAAACCGAGACTCTCAGACCCACCCCCAAAATATTTTGTCTCCAACCCCCGTCTTCAATATCCTTCCCTTTGTCTCTTGCAACACCTTCTATTTGCATACATCAGCTATACACATTCAGTTGTATTTATTCAGTATCATAAAAAATATCTAAACTATCATATCGGCAGAATAAAAAGCAAATTTTATTACTAAAAGTAGTAGGAACTACGGATTGCGCTAGCTAGTATTTACCTCACATCTCTCATCATTTTCGCACGAGCTTTATAGTAGTCACGTGCTCATGAATATCAAGAGTATTTACTCAACGGATCATCTCTCCATTTTTTCAAAGTTGGCATGCCCGTTTGGAAAACCAATATTTGGTCAAGGACTACTCAGGTAGAAGGACGGGAAACCAATCGTTTCTTGGAAAATTTTGGAGGCAGGTTTTTTCCGAAAAAAAATACACTACGGAGATAGGAGGTTTTCATTTTTTCAGCACAATAAAAATTGCTTTCGATTTCGATAGGCAAACCCACTGTTAATATTTTGATATGTTGTGCCTTTCTTATCACGTCGTGCCAAGAAGCGGATGTGCGCGACTGTGCGAACAGAAACGCTAACCGCCGCTTTTGAGGCATCCTGCTCTTTAAAAGCCTATAAAGGGAAAAAATCTACGCCGTGGCAACCTCGGCAACCTTCGTCACAGAGATAAGAGACTCCACCGCAGAGCAACTAAAGCCAAGAGCTCAGCGGACCAAACCGCCTATCATGAAACAATCCATGGGCCGTATGAATAAAAAAAGAAATTTTTTTCTTGCAAGAAATCCAAGAATTTCTTGCGTTTATAAGAATAAAAAACTGCGAGTTTCTTGCAAGATTTTCTCGCCAAGAAAATCTCGAGCTTTCACAAGAAAAGATTTGCTCGGCAAGAAAATCTCACGAGGAAAAGATTTTCTTGCTTTCTGATGAATAAAAGACGTGATTTTCTCGCCGAGAGAGCCGACACTTGAGTTTTATGCGAGCAACTCTTTCTCTGGCTCAAGCGAATCTTCAGCGCCCATAACACGAGACACGAGATGTTCCTTCAGATCAGAAAGACCAAGGAGTACCTGCCCCGACAGGCCACTCCAGTGGAGACATATAGACAGCTTCATCGATTCACTGAGGATCACGTGACCTTTCTGACAACGCGCTTCCTAGGACATACTTCCGAGACAAGGGGCGGTGCGCTGACACCGAAACAGAAGATGGAGATCACGCTGCGGTACCTGAGCAACCCTGGCTTTCAATCCGGTGTTGCCAAGGAGACAGGTGTTCATCAAAGCACGGTGTCAAATGTTGTTTGGGACGTCCTGCAGAGTATCGCGCGGCTGTCTCACGAATGGATTCAATTTCCACAGGAAGGTGCTTCAGCGAACCGTGCTAAGGCACAGTTCACTGAAGCAATGGGCTTCCCGTCGGCCATCGGGGCAATTGACTGCACGCATGTGAGGATCGAAAAGCCCTCAGGAGCAGCCGGTGACGAGTACATCAACCGGAAGGGGTTTCCCTCCATCAATGTTCAGGCAACGTGCTCCGAGAAGTGCGTGTTCACTAGTTTGGATGCGAGTTGGCCTGGCTCGGTGCACGACAGTAGAGTGCTCAAGAACTCGGCGCTGTACGCGTGAGTACCTCGTATTCATACTTAGAATCTGATTCCAAGTGGGCAAATGGTAAACTTTATATAATTTACGTAGCAAGTTAAACACTTTCCAGTCATCTACTCACGACCAGAGTCAATTCTGGAGTGCTCCTCGGTGACTCTGGGTACGGAATCGCACCGTTCCTAATGACGCCGTATCCGCAACCCGAAACGGAGCAGCAACAACGGTACAATGTGCTACATGCCAGGAGCAGAGTCGTGATCGAGAGGTCGTTCGGGCAGCTCAAGAGAAGGTTCCCCATTCTGCGCTACGGTATCCGACTGCAGCTGCACAAGGCACCAACATGCATCTTGGCATGCTTCGTGCTTCACAATGTCGCCAAGTTTCTGAATGAAGAAGACATAGACGATCCGCAATACATCGGTGATGCAGACGACCAGCTGACTAATGAGGATGACAACGCTGGTGACGGAGCTCAGCAACTGCGTCTTCGCGGACAACAGCGGCGAAACGAGATCGCTGCTATGGTCTAGTATACTGCATCTTTGGACATTGGAACTCATGTGAAGGTGACAGGTGTTTACAAACATATTGTTCATAATGTTACCGTTGTACTAGTCCAAAAATGTAATCCACTTTACATGTACGCCTCGCCGATTCCGCCTTAGAGCGATTCTGGTATTATTTTCAGTAACAAGACGTGAAAACTATCTTCCACTTGACATAATTCACTTTTCTCAGATTGTCAAACTTTGTTACATATCCTCTTAGTTGCTTTTTTCATATATATTTTGAAAAGAACAAGCAGTCGTAAGTATGTGATTTTCAGCCTTATAGCGATCAACAAAGCAACAGACAAATGTCTTCTCTTCGTCACATTTTCTCTGTCTAAATAACAAACAAGAAACAGTACAGTGGTACATATATGCGACTTTCAGCCTTAGAGCGATCAACAAAACAACAAGTACCTATATGCTGTTCGTCGCATTTTTTCGGTCTGAATTACTAACAACAATTACTAACGTCTGCAGGGCCGTCAATCATGGTACCCGTTTCCGTACGACGGAGGGCGAAGAGCAGGTCTGCTCGCCTGAGACTCCATCACCAGTCGCCTTTTCAGTCTGACGTAGCGCAGCTGCTCCAGCAGCACCAGTCGTTGCAAATCGGCGTTGCCCAACTTCTCCGTCTCCTCTGTCTCGCCAGACATGCGACGCTTCCTCGCTGGTTCCTTAGGCTGCACGGAGGGTGAACGTCTCTCATCAGCTGGCTGTGGCGAGACGACGGTTGCACTTGCTTGGAATTCCACGTCACCGACATCTTGGTTTGGGCCCTAGACAACTTTCAGCCAAGTGGCAGTCGCCGAGAAAATCTCACGAGCCGAGAAACTTTTATTCATGTCTTTTCTAGAATATCTTGACTCGTAAGATTTTCTCCAACAGATTTTCTTGCCGGAAAAGAATTTCTTTAAAGAAATTCTTGGCTCGAAAGATAATCTTTAAAGATTTTCTCACGTTTTATTCATACGGCCCCATGAGTTTAAAAGGCAGGTCAGGAACGCGAAAGCTCAGAAATGGCGTCAATACTGTGAGGAGCTAGAGGACTCACGCCCCACCTCCAGAACTGTGAAAGCGCTTGCGCTGGACAAAATGTCTAAGCTTTCCTCTGTTAAGCGCACCGGCGGCAAGTCCACGGACAACCCAGGCGAAACGCTTGATGCAATGCTCTCTGCATTTTACCCAACAAGCCGGTCAACGTGACCACTCCGGACGCGCTGGCTGCCTCTATCATCACGGAGAACCGCATCGTAATAGCGGCTAACTCATTCAAACCTTTTAAGGCTCCAGTACCCGATTGTATTGTACCCGCCCTCCTAAGAGAGGCGGTTAAATGCCCATGGCTTCCTGAGTAAACTTTGCAGCCTTTTCGGGCGTGCATCACCCTTGGTTACGTCCCACAGGCTTTGGACCGAGGCAAAGGTGATTTTTATCCCTAAGCCAGGCCGTCCGGACTACCATTCTATCAAATCCTTCAGACTGATCAGCCTCCAACCTCCAACCTCAACCTCCTCCCTGGTCAAGCTGATGGAGAGATTGGTGCTCTGGCGCCTCCTCTCTGTGGAGCTGAAGAACAAACCCTTCTGCGGAAACCAGCACGCTTTGCAGGCGGGTCGCTCCACTGAAAGCGCGCAGCACGTCCTGTTCGATAAACTAGAGAAGGTCGTGCTTGGAAACGGCTTCGCTCAAGGGATCTTCCTGAACATCATTAGCGCCTTCGATAACTTCATCTTCCAGGCGTTCCAAAGAGCCCTCTGTGAGAGGCAAACCCACTCGCATCTCACCAGGTGGATCATGTACATGATCAGCCATCGCACGGCCACCGCCAGTCTGCTGGGCTACCAGAGGACGTCTGCAAAGGTAGCCCACAAGGTGGCGTGCTGTCTCAAGTTCTCTGGAATATGGTCATCGATGAGCTCCTTCGGGATGCTCGGCCTGACGCCTCTGAAAGTAGGATATGCGGACGATGTCACCGCGGTGGCATCTGGTCCGTCCCCTGATACCCTGGGGGACCTTCTTCAGAATTTTATTTACGTCGCTGAGCAATGGGCGGACCGCTGTGGTTTAAGGCTCTCTGAGACTAAGACCGCAGCGATCATGTTCACCAGCAGGTCCAAGTGGAAAATTCGGCCGCTCACGCTTTACGGAAGGGAAATCCCCTACAAGCAGACTAAATATCTGGGTATTAACCTGGATCACAGGCTGCTGGTCACCCCACGTTCAAGCAATAGCCAAGAGGGCCCTCGCAGTTCTCGCGCTGCTGCGCAGGGCCGTCGGCACCACCTGGGAGCTCACCCCTAAGCGCCTCTGGTGGATCTACACTGCAATGGTTAAGCCCGCTGTCTCGTCCGGCGGCCTGATCTGGGCTAGCGCCCTGCAGATGAAGACCTGCCTAGAGAGTCTCAGGAGAGCGCAAGGGCGCGCATACCGCATGATCATGAACGCCCCCGTCTGCTTCTTACGATGGCCTCAACGCCTTCCTCAACATTCCCCCGCTGGACATCTTTGTCCGCAGGGAAGCGGCTAAGACTGCCCGCCGTCTAATTGACGCTGGCATTCGTATCCTGCCCCACAGGGCCATGGCTTCTGCCTCACGCCGACCTCTGCCTCAAATACTTGAGAGACGGCGGCGGGCTCCACGTCTTATCTGACGGTGAACCCCGCACTCTCAACCTCTTTCAGCGCTAAAAGGTCACCATCCCCTCTAGGGATGCTGCCACTGACCACTGGAATCTCCAGGAGTTCCATTGTTAAACAGACGGATCCATCAAAGACGGCCATGCTGGCAACGGCCGCGTCATTGCCACGCATGTCCAGCACACTGGCAGACTCTCCACGGTCTTCCAAGGGTACGAGAGGAGAGCTGAATGCCAAGAGGAGAGAGGAGAGAGGATAGCCAAGCGAACTTACAGGCCCTTTGCCACACCACAAAGAACTCCCGGACAGTCGCCGACTGCGCCCGGAAGCTCAGCCTTCTGGCCAGTAGCAATACATGTACTGTCAGGCTGAAGTGGATCCCAGGGCACGCAGGGTTTCCGGGGAACGAGCTGGCAGACACCCTCGCTAAGAGGGGGGCTCTGGCTCTTTTCTTGGCCCTGCTCCCCTGATCCCTATCCCCTCTACGGTCATCAATCGTCAGATCGATGACTGGGCTGGTTCCCTCCACAGTGACAGATGGGCGGGCACCCAAAACTGCCGGCAATCTCGTGCTGCGGTTCCGTGCCCCTCTCGCAGGCTCAGAAACGTCCTTCTGAAGCAAAATCGGAAGGATATTCGAGCCCTTGTCCATGACCCTTACCGGCCATGGCTACCTCTTCCGAGGCCACCTCGAGAGTGAACTTTGAAGAGTGAACGCTGCAGGACCGGCGGGACCACCCTGACCGGCCCCGCGCCTCCTGCCTGTCTGCAGGGCCTTCAAGGGCTAGCGTAATGGGCGACCCTCGCCTCCCCGCTGTGTCTACGGACCACCCTGCAGCTAAGTCAAGTCGAAGTGCCTCTTTTATAGCTCTATTGATATTCATAAAGTTTTAGTTTAGAAAATTAAGATTCTATGTTAATTTTTTATTCTATACGTACATTCCCTGTACCTAAAAATCATAAAAATTTTATCATCTCTGTTACACATACTGCTACAGTCAGCTAAGAATGACAAAATAGATCGTGTGCCTATCAAAACATGGCAAGGCGCAATTGCAACATCAAAAAGACATCATTTTTTAAATTGGTATCGCAAAAACAAACATCTAGTTAAATTTTATAACTTAGCTATCTGATGAGCCAAGTTGAGAATGCTGCAATAAATTATTTTACAATCATACAAACATCAATCTACTCGCATGCGTAAACCATTTTTTTTCCTATGCAGGAAATGAAAATGCGAGTATCGTGCTTGAGCAAAAAATTTCCCCATTCGATTATTACAATAATTCTATTATCTTATTAATAACTGCTATTCACAGCAATATTAACAATGGAAGTGAATTAAGGCAAATGATAGCACATCCTATTCTTCTTGATTTGCATGAATGCTCTTCCTCCAAAAAAACAATTTTAGGGACAAAAATAGCTTAGCGATTGAAGCGAGAGCAATGTTTTTAATATCAATGAAAAGTGCATATTTTTAATACACGTTTGAATAAGGTTTCTTCTGTTTGACACAGAATGTGTGAAATCTGGTAACATCTTGTAACATGTAATTTTGTGACAGCCTTGTTAATTCTGTGACAACCTTGTTAATTCTGTGACAACCTTGTTAATTCTGTGACAACCTTGTTAATTCTGTGATTCTGTGAACCTTGTTAATTCTGTGAACCTTGTTAATTCTGTGTGACAACCTTGTTAATTCTGTGTGACAACCTTGTTAATTCTGTGTGACAACCTTGTTAATCCGGTGTGACAACCTTGTTAATTCTGTGTGACAACCTTGTTAATCCGGTGTGACAACCTTGTTAACTCTGTGTGACAACCTTGTTAATTCTGTGTGAGAACCTTGTTAATTCTGTGTGACAACCTTGTTAATTCTGTGTGACAACCTTGTTAATTCTGTGTGACAACCTTGTTAGTTCTGTGTGCCAACCTTGTTAATTCTGTGTGACAACCTTGTTAATTCTGTGTGACAACCTTGTTAATTTTGTGTGACAACCTTGTTAATTCTGTGTGACAACCTTGTTAATTCTGTGTGATTACCTTGTTAATTCTGTGTGACAATCTTGTTAATTCTGTGTGATTACCTTGTTAATCCTGTGGGACAACCTTGATAATTTTGTGTGACAACCTTGTTAATTCTGTGTGACAACCTTGTTAACTCTGTGTGACAATCTTGTTAACTCTGTGTGACAACCTTGGTAATTCTGTGTGACAACCTTGTTAATTCTGTGTGACAACCTTGTTAATCCTGTGAGAAAACCTTGTTAATTTTGTGTGACAACCTTGTTAATCCTGTGTGACAACCTTGTTAATCCTGTGTGACAACCTTGTTAATCCTGTGGGACAACCTTGATAATTTTGTGTGACAACCTTGTTAATTCTGTGTGACAACCTTGTTAATTCTGTGTGACAACCTTGTTAATTCTGTGACAACCTCGTTAATTCTGTGTGACAACCTTGTTAATTCTGTGACAACCTTGTTAACTCTGTGTGACAGTTTCGGAGTTCGGAAACTTTCTATTCCTTTTGTCTACATGGCATCCAATACTACATTATTACATACCCAAGAATGCAGTATGCAGTATTTTTCTGTCCAGAAACCTTCCATAAGATTTCTCGGTGGCAAGCATGGAAGCACAGGAAGGCTGTGATTGGCTGTAAACCAGATGCTGCTACAGCTCTATAAATATTCGCGTGCTTGGGCAGCCTGAGCATCCAGACCCAGCTCAGAGCATATATGATCCAATAAATCCATTCAAGAGCTCTCGCAGTTATGACTGCCAGATTGCATCGGAGATACCTGCTTCTACAGTTAATTTACTTTCTCGTCGCCATGGTTACAGTGAGCGGTGAGTATAGCGAGTTCAATTCCCATTAGGCACTCTTTTTACCCAAACAGCTAATGGAAGCGGCTTATCAGACTAGCGACATCACTGTCTGATCCCATCCCCTGGGTGTATTAACAGTAGGAATACCAAGCCATTTTTCCGCCCGTCGAACTACCAAGAGGGGGGAAAAATTCCCCCCCTGACAATTTTTTTTGCTGCGTCGGAACGGAGCAACGCAGGCACACAAAATTCAAGAACATGGGCTAACTTTTTGTTGCGCACCTTCTCAAACAAGAATCAAGTTGCCAACCCTCCGGACCGTCGAGATATTCGACGATTCTGCCAGAAGGTCAGATTTTTCCCATAAGCGCTAGTGTATTCAGTACACCCCTGTGTGCCAATTAGCACTGCGCCTCAGTGCAGCCTTGCCAAGTCTCCAAATTTCATCAGCACGTCGACCAAATGTGTCTGCATCAGCTCTGACTTCGTTGGTTACTGGCCTTCACCGAGACGGAGCTTCTAGACCTTCAACAGGTGGCACCAGGTGACTATGAACACCTTGATGCGAATTTCTCTAGTTTCGCCGATCAAGCCTCGACAGTAGGCAAGCCTCAACTGCCAGACACCCTCAGCTAGTCTCCTGAGCATTCCTTCATCATCCCGACACCGACGGCACCTTCAACAGGTGGCATCAGGTGACTATGGACGTCCTTTTGCAACTATGTCAGGTCTTTCTTATCAAGCTTCAATAATGGGCAAACCTCAACCGACGGACATTGTCAGCTAGTCTCTCAAGCATTCCGTCATCATCTCGACGCCGTCGGCTCCTTCAACAGATTACACCAGGTGACTATGGACAGCCTGATAAGAATTTCTCTAGTTTCGCCGATCAAGCCTCGATAGTAGGCAAAAATCAACTGCTGGACATCCTCAGCTAGTCAGTCAAGCATTCAGCCATCAACCGGACGCCGTCGGCTCCTTCAACAGATTACACCAGGTGACTATGGACATCCTGTTGCAAATATGTCAGGTTTTTCTTATGCTTCAGAAATGTTAAGAGAATGATGAAAAATCACGCTCAGGTGTCCTTACTCCCCTGGTGCCACCTGTTGAAGGTGCCGACGGCGTCGGGGTGATGGCTGAATGCTTGACTGACTAGCTGAGGATGTCCAGCAGTTGATGTTTGCTCATTATTGAAGCTTGATAAGAAAAACCTGACATAGTTGCAAAAGGACGTCCATAGTCACCTGATGCCACCTGTTGAAGGTGCCGTCGGTGTCGGGATGATGAAGGAATGCTCAGGAGACTAGCTGAGGGTGTCTGGCAGTTGAGGCTTGCCTACTGTCGAGGCTTGATCGGCGAAACTAGAGAAATTCGCATCAAGGTGTTCATAGTCACCTGGTGCCACCTGTTGAAGGTCTAGAAGCTCCGTCTCGGTGAAGGCCAGTAACCAACGAAGTCAGAGCTGATGCAGACACATTTGGTCGACGTGCTGATGAAATTTGGAGACTTGGCAAGGCTGCACTGAGGCGCAGTGCTAATTGGCGCACAGGGGTGTACTGAATACACTAGCGCTTATGGAAAAAATCTGACCTTCTGGCAGAATCGTCGAATATCTCGACGGTCCGGAGGGTTGGCAACTTGATTCTTGTTTGAGAAGGTGCGCAACAAAAAGTTAGCCCATGTTCTTGAATTTTGTGTGCCTGCGTTGCTCCGTTCCGACGCAGCAAAAAAAATTGTCAGGGGGGGAAATTTTCCCCCCCTCTTGGTAGTTCTACTGTTAATGGGTGTAGAATAAAGAACCCCATTATCCTGTTTACGCTTCACCCAGCCCGAGGAATCAAAGCTAAATTTGGGATTCTTGTGTTTTATGGTTCTCCCAGTCAGATCCCGGATTTCCGTACTGGGTCGCCTGAAAACAGTGGCCAAGTATCATCGCCAGTGATCCTAAGCCTCATCATGATCCGATGGTCCTCAGCCTCATGATCCAATTGTCCTCAGCTTCATCATGATCCAGTGGTCCTCAGCCTCATCATGATCCAATTGCCCTCAGCTTCATCATGATCCAATGGTCCTCAACCTCATCATGATCCAATGGTCCTCAACCTCATCATGATCCAATGGTCCTCAGCCTCATCATGATCCAATTGTCCTCAGCTTCATCATGATCCAATGGTCCTCAGCCTCATCATGATTCAATTGTCCTCAGCTTCATGATCCAATTGTCCTCAGCTTCATCATGATCCAATGGTCCTCAGCCTCATCATGATCCAATGGTCCTCAGCTTCATCATGATCCAATGGTCCTCAACCTCATCATGATCCAATGGTCCTCAGCCTCATCATGATCCAATGGTCCTCAGCCTCATCATGATCCAATGGTCCTCAGCCTCATCATGATCCAATGGTCCTCAGCCTCATCATGATCCAATGGTCCTCAACCTCATCATGATCCAATGGTCCTCAACCTCATCATTTTCCAATGGTCCTCAACCTCATCATGATCCAATGGTCCTCAACCTCATCATGATCCAATGGTCCTCAGCCTCATCATGATTCAATTGTCCTCAGCTTCATGATCCAATTGTCCTCAGCTTCATCATGATCCAATGGTCCTCAGCCTCATCATGATCCAATGGTCCTCAGCTTCATCATGATCCAATGGTCCTCAACCTCATCATGATCCAATGGTCCTCAGCTTCATGATCCAATGGTCCTCAGCTTCATCATGATCCAATGGTCCTCAACCTCATCATGATCCAATGGTCCTCAACCTCATCATGATCCAATGGTCCTCAACCTCATCATGATCCAATGGTCCTCAGCCTCATCATGATCCAATGGTCCTCAGCCTCATCATGATCCAATGGTCCTCAGCCTCATCATTTTCCAATGGTCCTCAGCAAAATAGCCCTATAGTCGAGTGGATTTCTAATGCAGATAACATGCTAATCATTTTTAGTTATCATGCTATTGCAAAAGACTGTAAAACGGTGACTCGATATTTCGATGTTGTGAAGTTTCAAATTTCTGAAATTTCGAGTTTATGAAATGCGCCCTCTTGCTGTGCAGCACGGTATTCCACTCTGGTGTGCGAAGGCGAATCGGCAAGCCTCACCTGCTCGACATCTCGGCGCATCGACATCGCCTACGTGATGTACGGCAAATCAAGCGAGTTCAGCACCGACTGTGTGAAGGACACAAATACTGCTGATAACTGTCAGAGCTCTCAATCCTTGAGCTACGTCAAATCTGTGTGCCAGAATCAATCAGCTTGCAGTGTGC
The DNA here is from genome assembly GCA_002269645.1 of Macrostomum lignano. Lineage (NCBI taxonomy): Eukaryota > Metazoa > Platyhelminthes > Macrostomidae > Macrostomum > Macrostomum lignano. The sequence goes on along the minus strand of NIVC01000302.1, from coordinate 22,325 downwards.
TGGCCAGCAATGATCACTTTGGAGATCCCTGCCCGAACAACTACAAGTACCTGTTTGTTAACTACACATGTGCACCTGGTGAGTCTCCCTGGCTATGATGATTGCTCATTATTCCCGTTTTTCTCTCAGTTTTACACTCGTAATTGTCTTCTGCTCATCTCCCTCCCATCTCCACCCCCTCTCTCCATACCTCTCTACACCTCTCTACCCCTCTCTACACCTCTCTACCCCTCTCTACCCCTCTCTACGCCTCTCTACCCCTCTCTACACCTCTCTACGCCTCTCTACACCTCTCTACACCTCTCTACACCTCTCTACACCTCTCTACACCTCTCTACACCTCTCTACCCCTCTCTACACCTCTCTACACCTCTCTACCCCTCTCTACACCTCTCTACACCTCTCTACACCTCTCTACACCTCTCTACACCTCTCTACCCCTCTCTACACCTCTCTACCCCTCTCTACCCAACTCCCTCCCCTCTTTACCCCCTCTGCAACCATGCTTCTGCAGTAACTTGAGTCTGTCTAAAGCAAAGGTAAGAATGGTAAGAAAAAAGTTGTAAACAAACTGGAATAATTATGCTTTTACTGCACGAAAAATACCTGCATGCATCTTCGTTTTAAGAATCTTGTGATTAAAATGGAAAGTTTCAAATACACTGCAACAGGCAGCTAGTATAATTGACAAGACGGCAGTTCAGACGTCAAAAATATTGATGTTTTTCTATCGCATCTGTTAAATTTATTTCATAGTAATTCATCAAAGTCAATATAATAAAGTAGAAATAAACCACTAAGAATCCAAAAATGGTTGTGGAATGTCTTTCTTGTGCTTTCAGAGGGTAGTCTGGCAAAAAGTAGAAAAACTCGGAAAGAATTTAGAAATGTCATTGATAACTTTTTATTAATCAACCAGAACATGCAGAGCTTTTAGTGAGGTCAAGCGACCCCTTAGCTAAGATTCTTAGGGGAGGGTCAGTGACCCCCTTGGAGTAGCTAAGAATCTTAGGGAGGGTCAGTGACCCCCTTTAGAGCAAAAAAAATATTAGAGGGACCAGTGACCCCCTTTAGAGTAAACTAAGAATCTTAGGGGAGGGTCAGTGACCCCTTGGAGTAGTTACGAATCTTAGGGGAGGGCCAGTGACCCCTTGGAGTAGTTACGAATCTTAGGGAGGGTCAGTGACCCCTTGGAGAAGTTACAAATCTCAGGGAGGGCCAGTGACCCCCATTTCGATTTCGCGCGCCAGACTCGCTGAGCTCACAGTTATGAAGCTCAAATTAAAATTATTTCACAATATCCATACGCTTAAATAATTCGAAAACTATTCAAAAAGGTTATATTAAAAAATTCGAGTATTTTATAACGGCAAAAAGAAAACAGGAAAAGTACACAGAATCAGAAGCAAACGAAAATATTCCTTCTGTCTGCACCTCTGCTTCATTTCTGTTCCTTTTTAAATAATCACATTTCTGCTTTCATTCCGTCTGCTCCGCTGGCTCTTCCGGAGGCGGCGGCGGGGTGCCGACAACCTGCGTCGGTTCCGCAGTTGCCGTCCCGTCCTCCTCGCCGTCGCCGTCGCCTTCGCCGCCGTCAGCCCCGTCAGCCGCCGCTGCCGCCGCCTCCTCGGGCACAGCTGGCAGATTCTGACTCACCCCTCGCCTCTTGTTCATGTCCAACGTGTGCCGGACAATGCTGACGCACACCACTAACCAGTTGAACAGGAATTCGGCCGGCTTCGACCCGTGCTTGCTGGCCATGTTCTGCGGTACGTCTGTCAATTCATTTTATTGCTCTTTTTGAATGGCAAAGCATGAGAATCTGTTCTGTTACTTGCAATGCTACTAATAGTAAGCGGTAGCCGATTATGCATGGGAATGAAAACTAGGCTTCCAAAATTATTATTTAGTGCATTTTATATTAAGACCCTCGTACTCCTAGCCAAGCTTTCTGATTGGGTAGCTCTACCATTCCAGCTCTCTTATTGGCCAGATCCATTCTCTTTAGTTCTTCGCCCCACATTTAGGTTTGACTCTCTAAGCTCTCTGGTTGGCTGGCTTTATCCCCTTACACACCCGCCCCATTCCTAGTTTTTAATTTTACCCTCCAAGCTTTCTAATTGGCTGGCTCTATCCCCGTACACATCCACCCCATTCCTAGCTTTTACTTTTACCCTCCAAACTTTCTAATTGGCTGGCTCTATCCCCTTACACATCCACCCCACTCCTAGCTTTACTTTTACCCTCCAAACTTTCTAATTGGCTGGCTCTATCCCGTTACTCACCCGCCCCACTCCTAGCTTTAATTTTACCTTCTAAGCTTTCTAATGTTCTGGCTCTATCCCCTTACACATCCACCCCACTTTTACTCTCCAAGCTTTCTCATTGGTTGCACCATGTATAATATGTCATAAGCGTAATACGCTGTGCAGTACAAAAAACATGGGAAGTTTTGAAACAGCAAATACTTATACAGTAGTGCAAATCCGAAACAAATTGAATGTAATCACTCAGGATGTGCAGAGACTATATGGGGAACAATTCGTGTCCAAATCCAAATGGTTGTTTTGTAACCGAGGTAAAAGCTGAATAAAAAACTTTCCTAATGATGTAATTCACCTGATATCAAAGATACGAGAGGTCGAGCTCTCCAATTGTCGTGGATTAATTCTGCAATTGCATTTATTTAAAAACTAGCATCTAATTCATTTTTATCTACATGTAGCTACATTGATTACTTGCTTTAAGTAGCGAGATGAAATAGAAGTTTGTTTATGTTGTCGAAAAAATAAAATTTTATTCAAGAAAACATCCCATGTGCTCAATACTACTCAAATACCCAGAATCCCATGTTCTCAATGCTACTCAAATCCCCAGAATCCCATATGCTCAATACTACTCAAATACCCAGAATCCCATATGCTCAATGCTACTCAAATACCCAGAATCTCATATGCTCAATGCTACTCAACTACCCAGAATCCCATATGCTCAATGCTACTCAAATACCCAGAATCCCATATGCTTAATGCTACTCAAATCCCCAGAATCCCATATGCTCAATGCTACTCAAATCCCAAGAATCCCATGTGCTCAATGCTACTCAAATCCCCAGAATCCCATGTGCTCAATGCTACTCAAATCCCAAGAATCCCATGTGCTCAATGCTACTCAAATCCCCAGAATCCCATGTGCTCAATGCTACTCAAATCCCCAGAATCCCATGTGCTCAATGCTACTCAAATCCCCAGAATCCCATACGCTCACCATTAAGACAGGCATCAATGAACTCCAGCGGCACGGCGGCGGGATCCTTCTGCGGATCGAACTCCATGACCATGCGGCCCAGGCTGATCTTCACGTGCTTCTGGCAGTGCCGCCACTTGTCGAAGTCGCCGGCCTTGGCCGCATCCGGATAGAACATCGCCAGCACGCCGCGGATGATGGTCAGCACTGTGCTCGGAGGCTCCTTGTAGCTGCGCAGCTCAGCGTACGCCTCCTTGCTGAGTCGGCCGACGTTCTCGCGCAGGTCCCGCAGCATGAAGCTGTCGAACAGGGCCTCGGCCGACATGCCGCCGGGTGCCAGAGCGCCGGCTTCGCCAAGCGCCTGTTTGATAATCTCGTCCTGGGTCAGCTGCAGCAGCCGGAGGATCTTCATCACCTCACGCTGGTCGGCCTCGGTCAGGAAGCGCAGCTTGCCCATGCTCAGGTCGATCACGGCGGTTGCCAAGCCGTTCAGATCGCGCAGTGGCGTAGCCAGTCGGCGCTCGCCGTACGCGTCGGCAGTGAGCGACTCGGAGTTGTCTACGCACATGAACAGGTAGTCTCTGGCGAGAGTTAGGGGGATCGGTGAGGATTAGCTACCACTTTTAGCTTGTACTGCTGTCGAACTTCTATGCTCAAGTTTTGGAGTTTTGTGTCAATCTGGGATTCGCCGATGTCAGAATGGGATTCCCCGATGTCAGTCTGGGATTCCCCGATGTCAGACTGGGATTCTTCATTGTTAGGTTGGGATTCCCCGATGTCATACTGGGATTCCCCGATGTCATACTGGGATTCCCCAATGTCAGGCTGAGATTCCTCGATGTCATCCGGGAATTCTCCGATGTCAGGTTGGGATTCCTCGCTGTAAGATTTTGATTCTTCATTGTAAGGTTGGGATTCCCCTATGTCAGTCTGGGATTTCCCGGTTCTCGGATATCAGTCTGGGATTCCCCACTGTCAGACTGAGATTCTCCTACGTCATATTGGGATTCCCCAATGTCAGGTTGGAGTTCTAGAGGTCAGGTTTTTATTTAGGTGTCAGACTGAGATATCAGATGTTAAAACTTAATTGCATGGTTTTCAAAACTATATATTTTCCCCAGGCCTCACCTGAACACATTCTCGTCCCTGTTAAGCTTTGGTGGCACCTTATATTTTTCAACCTCGCCATCCTGCGTGACGTTCATCACCTTGCGCAGGCAGTAGGCACCTTTGCCGCGCCTGTGGTCGCTTTCGCGCATGTACAGAGCGGTGCTCTGAATAGCGGGCACCCGCCTGCAGATCCAAACCAGGGCCGATTCCGATACGCGCAAAGTCTTCTGCAGCGCGTCCACCTGTGAGAGTTATGGTTGAGTTTTTTAAGCTTTATTTCAAGTTTTGAAATCCTTTTTAGTCAGAATTCTTGAAATCAAATATCACCTCTAATAGTGTGTAGAATGCATACAGTGCTGGGCCTCAGTTGATCCTCAATTGCTGGGCAACCACCACCAGCCTCCCAGATCCTCAGTTGCTGACCCACCACCGCCAGCCTCCCAGATTCTCAGTTGCTGACCCCCCACCACCAGCCTCCCAGATCCTCTGTTGCTGGGCAACCACCACCAGCCTCCCAGATCCTCAGTTGCTGGGCAACAACCACCAGCCTCCTAGATCCTCAGTTACTGAGCAACCACCACCAGCCTCCCAGATCCTCAGTTACTGAGCAACCACCACCAGCCTCCCAGATCCTCTGTTGCTGGGCAACCACCACCAGCCTCCCAGATCCTCAGTTGCTGGGCAACAACCACCAGCCTCCTAGATCCTCAGTTACTGAGCAACCACCACCAGCCTCCTAGATCCTCAGTTACTGAGCAACCACCACCAGCCTCCCAGATCCTCAGTTACTGAGCAACCACCACCAGCCTCCCAGATCCTCAGTTACTGAGCAACCACCACCAGCCTCCAAGATCCTCAGTTACTGGGCAACAACCACCAGCCTCCTAGATCCTCAGTTGCTGGGCAACCACTGTCAGCCTCCCAGATCCTCAGTTGCTGGGCAACCACCACCAGCCTCCCAGATCCTCTGTTGCTGGGCAACCACCACCAGCCTCCCAGATCCTCTGTTGCTAGGCAACCACCACCAGCCTCCCAGATCCTCTGTTGCTGGGCAACCACCACCAGCCTCCCAGATCCTCTGTTGCTAGGCAACCACCACCAGCCTCCCAGATCCTCTGTTGCTGGGCAACCACCACCAGCCTCCCAGATCCTCTGTTGCTAGGCAACCACCACCAGCCTCCCAGATCCTCTGTTGCTGGGCAACCACCACCAGCCTCCCAGATCCTCTGTTGCTGGGCAACCACCACCAGCCTCCCAGATCCTCTGTTTCTGGGCAACCACCACCAGCCTCCCAGATCCTCTGTTGCTGGGCAACCACCACCAGCCTCTCAGGTCATCAGTTGCTGGGCTACCCTGCCATGTCCTCAAAATGCAAAAGAACGTTTTAAAAGTTTCTTAGAATTGAAATTCGCCGAAGACCCTTCAAGCCATCATTGGCCAACCTTGTGGTAGGCGATACTGAAGGCATTCGAGACGCCCTGGAAGAACTGCATCTCGTGAGCCACGAAGTGCCTCTTGCGCACTGGATCAGCCACAGTGTCCACCGCCAGGGTGCCGAAAACCCGCTTCTGCCGGTCCTTCAGGGGCACTACGGCTAGAGCGCCGTCCACCTCCTGCAGATTGATGGCCTTGTTGAAGTAGTGCACCGACGGGTTGGCCGTCACTCGGGGCACGTGCAGCGGCTTGCCGGACTGGACCACCTGCGGATTGGGGTTGGGGTTGGAGTTGGGGTTGGAGTTGGGGTTGGGGTTGGAGTTGGAGTTAGAGTTGGGGTTGGTGTTGGGGTTGGAATTGGAGTTGGGGTTGGAGTTGGGGGGAAGTTGCAGTTGGAGTTGGGGTTGGAGTTGGAGTTGGGGTTGGAGTTGGGGTTGGAATTGGGGTTGGAGTTGGGGGGAAGTTGCAGTTGGAGTTGGGGTTGGAGTTGGAGTTGGGGTTGGAGTTGGAGTTGGGGTTGGGGTTGGGGTTGGAGTTGGGGTTGGAATTGGGGTTGGAGTTGGGGTTGGAGTTGGAGTTGGGGTTGGAGTTGGGTTGGAGTTGGCGTTAGAGTTGGGAATGGGATTGGCGCACCTGAAAGCTGACACCGGTCTCGGACAGCTCGTACAGGCTCTGGCCGACCACAAAGTCGGCATCCTCAGGCGTGGCGGCCACGTAGCGGAGCACCAGGCCGCCCAGCTCTGCCACATTCTGATTGTTGCTCTCTAGAAGGGCCAGATTAGCGCAGATCCTCTTGCCATCGCCGTGCGTCTCCGCGTCGCGGTACAGCGCCCAGAACACGGCGCGGTACACCGGCTCCATGCTGGCGCCGCTCTCCTCACCGGCCAGTCGGATGCTGGCCAGCCACTTCTTGCGCGCCGCGCCGCGGATTCGCTCCTGTTGGGAGCGCTCGACAGACTCGGCCATGAACTGGATGAGCTCCTCCATGCTGTCCGCCTCGCCGCCTGTCGTTGCCGCCGATTTGACGAAATCGCGAAATTCGCGCTTGGCCAGCCGGCTGTCCTGGTGCTGCTGCTGCTGCTTGGTTAGCTTGGACGACCGGCTCTTCAGCTCCTTCTTGGCTTTAACCAGGGCCTTGCGCAGGGTGGCGTCCTTGTACTTTAGCATGACGTTCTCCACTTCGTCTAGGTCGAGGAATCCGGACCCGTCGTTGTCCCAGAGCTGGAAGAGTTCGTCTAGCAGCACTTTGCGCTTGGCTGATAACTGGCGCTGTTGGATCTGCAGTGGCGGTATTAGGGGGCGGGTATTAGGGGGCGGGTATGAGTATGAGTATGAGGATGAGGATGAGTATGAGTATGAATATGAGCATGAGTATGAGGATGAGGATGAGTATGAGTATGAATATGAGCATGAGTATGAGGATGAGGATGAGTATGAGTATGAATATGAGTATGAGTATGAGCATGAGCATGAGCATGAGCATGAGCATGAGTACGAGTACGAGTGTGAGTATGAGCATGAGCATGAGTATGAGTATGAGCATGAGCAAGAGTATGAGTATGAGTACGAGTACGAGTGTGAGTATGAGCATGAGCATGAGTATGAGTATGAGCATGAGCAAGAGTATGAGTATGAGTACGAGTACGAGTATGAGCATGAGCATGAGCATGAGCATGAGTATGAGTATGAGCATGAGCAAGAGTATGAGTATGAGTACGAGTACGAGTGTGAGTATGAGCATGAGCATGACTGAGTAAATACAGTATCAATACCACTCACCAGCTTAATCCTGACCAGTCTCTCGTCCTCAGTCTCTACATATCCCTCCCGGACAAAGATGATCAAGTCCTCCATTAGGTCTTTCTTCGGCTCGTCACCAAGGAACGTCTCGGTGACGTGGACAAACTGGCCGTTGGTGAGATTCATCTCATCAAAGGCGGACGATTTTGTCCGAGATGTGTCCGCCGTGCGATTGGAAATTCCGGCTGTTTAGGGAGCGTGCGGGGGTTACTTTGGGTATGACCGCTCTAGTGGGTCAGAGTAACTCACTGACTTCTCTAGTCGGTCAGAGTACCTCACTGACTTCTCTAGTGGATCAGAGTGACTCACTGACTGCTCTAGTGGGTCAGAGTGACTCTCACTCACTGCTCTAGTGGGTCAGAGTGACTCACTGACTGCTCTAGTGGGTCAGAGTGACTCACTGACTGCTCTAGTGGGTCAGAGTGACTCACTGACTTCTCTAGTGGGTCAGAGTGACTCACTGACTTCTCTAGTGGGTCAGAGTGACTCACTGACTGCTCTAGTGGGTCAGAGTGACTCACTGACTGCTCTAGTGGGTCAGAGTGACTCTCACTCACTGCTCTAGTGGGTCAGAGTGACTCACTGACTGCTCTAGTGGGTCAGAGTGACTCACTGACTGCTCTAGTGGGTCAGAGTGACTCTCACTCACTGCTCTAGTGGGTCAGAGTGACTCACTGACTGCTCTAGTGGGTCAGAGTGACTCACTGACTGCTCTAGTGGGTCAGAGTGACTCACTGACTTCTCTAGTGGGTCAGAGTGACTCACTGACTTCTCTAGTGGGTCAGAGTGACTCACTGACTGCTCTAGTGGGTCAGAGGGACTCACTGACTGTTCTAGTGGGTCAGAGTGACTCACTGACTGCTCTAGTGGGTCAGAGTGACTCTCACTGACTGCTCTAGTGGGTCAGAGTGACTCACTGACTGCTCTAGTGGGTCAGAGTGACTCACTGACTTCTCTAGTGGGTCAGAGGGACTCACTGACTGTTCTAGTGGGTCAGAGTGACTCAGTAGCACAACCGTTAAAACTGAATGTGCTTAAACTGAAAGCACTAGAAAAGTAAAAAATCTGAATAGTGTAAATAGCATATAAATGATAAAGTTTTCAACAGAAAAAGTTCAATAAACCTGTGATCGCATAGAATAGAAGGCTTACATGTACACTCTTACGAGTATCAAAGCAAATAAACAAAGGACAGATTTATAGCGGTCTTCAGAAAAGAACAGAACTGAATATTATAAGCATAGAAAATAATCAGTAAAAATGTTTTTACCTAGAAACTGATCCAATGCTTTGCTAACTGAAATGGATCATTTTTATTGTTCATTTTTTGCTTTTATTCCTCCGCGAACTATTGGGTTGGCATTGATGCATGCAAAAATTGAGGCTGAACTTAATTAAATAACGTGATGGAATATGACAACACCGTGCACTCGTGACTCCTATTCCGCGACTTTTGAAGTGTTTTTGTTGAGAATGAAAAAGCAGACTAGCGTCGTCACTCACTAATAATGATGGATCGGATGTCTGTTTCCAAGTGAATGCTTCAAGTGCGGGAGATTTATAAGGCAGCTTGATGACGTCACTGCTCTTCTGTTCGGTATATCGAACTTAAGTATAATAATAATAACTATAGTTGATTACACCTGCCCCAATCCGACAGCTCAGCCGCAGCTATTGCGAGGCGCATCTGAAGGCTGCGTACGGCTGTTCAGTCCAAGGACTGGGGGGGGGGGAGGGGGGGTCGCCACACACAGCCTCAATTACCCCAGCTAATGCTGGCTCCCATTTTACAGCTGGGTGAACTGAAGCAATGCAGAGTTAAGTGTCTTGCTCAAGGACACAAATTGTTCCAGTGGGATCAGGAATCGAACCCCGACCTTCAAGTCGTGATTCCGACGCTCTAGCCACAAGGCTACAGACCCTGCTAGGCTAAAACCTCTAATCATGCTTAACTACAGCACTTTAGCCTTGGAACTTACTGATATCGCGGCTCAATGGCTCCACGCCTTCGTCCTGAAGATCGATCGGGACGTCTTCTGCAACAGAAAAAATCACTTGACTTATGATTCCTTTTGCCAAGCTTTCCAGAAGTTAATCCGCTTCTAGTAGCAGCAAAATCGACTCACCCGCTAACATTTCATCAGCTTCTCCGCCCGTCGCCTTTTCGCCTTCGCCCTCACCCTGCTGCGGCGGCGTCGGCGGCGACGACGGTGACTCCGTCCGTTTGCGCACCTCGTCCTCGAAAGTCACTTCGCGTTTCGCCTTGGCTTTGGCCTTTGCGTCGCTGCCGCTGGAGCCGCTGACCTCCTCGCGGGTGGCGGCCTCTGACGGCTGATTTGCCTCCTCCTCAGCGCCCTCGTCGGCGACCGTCTTCCTGGCTGGAGACGGTGACGGACTCTTTGCCGGGGATTGGTCTGCAGCTGCAGCTGGCGGTGGCGATGGACTTTTAGCTGCCTTCGGAGAGGCCAGCGTCTCCTGATCCTCAGCCGCCTGCGGCGGAGGCGGCGACGGACTTTTGGCTGCCTCTTTCGGAGAAGGCTGCGGCGATGGACTTTTTGGTTGCTCGGCAGTCGCAGGTTCAGGCGACTTTGCCGCTGGTGGTGATGGCGTCTTGCGAGTCTGCTCCTTGCCCTGCGACTCCGTCGCTACTTTGCTGCTTTCCTCTCCCAGCTGCTCTCCATCCTTGGGCGACTCGCGTCCTTCAACTGTTTCTTCTGCCATCTCCCTGTCAGTCTCTTCAGTCTCCTCCACTTCTTCATCATCCTCGAGAACGGCGGCCGCTTCCGCCGCAGCCTCCTCGGCCTCCTCCTGTAGCATAGTTTTGGCTCGCTCCTCGTCCTCCTTAGCCTGCTCCTCCAGGACTTCGCGCATCTCCTCGTGCAGCTCACGAACCGGCCCTGGAATTAGAAGCGGCAATGTTCTTTAGTGAATCAAGCCTAAAGTTAAGGCGTGGGGTTTGTGTGCCAGGGTAGAAAGATAATAACCGGAGTTGAGTGGTTGGCGGAGCTAGGGGAGGTGTTAAGGCGTGGGGTTGGTGTGCCAGGGTAGAAAGATAATAGCCAGAATTGAGTGGGTTGGCGGAGCTAGGGGAGGTGTCAAGGCGTGGGGTTGGTGTGCCAGGGTAGAAAGATAATAGCCAGAATTGAGTGGGTTGGCGGAGCTAGGGGAGGTGTCAAGGCGTGGGGTTGGTGTGCCGGGGTAGAAATACAAGTGTGCTATGAAGTTGTTGGTGAAATTCATTATACGAGCTAAAATTGCTCGTAGTGGTTTTCTTGAGATGGGTTAGAAGTTTTAGATAAGTTTGGCAGATGGTTCATTAATAGCGAAAGATCAGAGCAATTTTCGGAAATTTTGAGGGGACAAGCCTGTTTGATAACGCTCTGAGATTCTCACATTTTCTAGGATTTCTTAGAAACTGTCTCCTGTGTTCGGCCACCGACTCGTAGAACTTGTCAAACAGCAGCAGGATGCGCTGCCTATCAAGCATGCCAATCTCGTCGTGGTCGCAGCTGATAAACAGATCGGATAGAATGGTGCGGCGCAGCTCTCGCTCGGCCCGGCGCTTATAGGTGAGCGCGCACTCGCCCAAGTGATTTGTGAACTCCTCGAACAGGTCGAACGGCATATCTTCGATGAGCTCCGTCAAGAACTGCAGATTAGCGTATTAATTGGCGATATGCTGTTGCTTGGTATCAAACTCATTTTAACATCTTCTCAAACTAAAACCAGATAATTTGCGTTAAAAAACTCTATACAAATGACATACTCTCGAGTTTTACTTTTTTTACCCCAAATGTACGTACCACCGAATCAGACTTTTCTACCCCATATGTACATACAACCGAATCAGAATTTTCTACCCCAAATGTACATACCACCGAATCAGACTTTTCTACCCCAAATGTACATACCACCGAATCAGACTTTTCTACCCCAAATGTACATACCACCGAATCAGACTTTTCTACCCCATATGTACGTCCTCCCTGATAAGCTCTTTCTACCCCAAATGTACACAGGGGCGTAGCCAAGGGGGTAAGGGGGGAGGGGGATTTTTTACTGCCTTTGTATTTTGCTTCCATCGCTAACATCGGAGATGGATTGATGTCATCTGTCCCCCCTGACGTGAATCCTGGCTAAGCACCTGAATTTACATTCTTTACAACTCAATTTTCTGATTCTTTTCTGTGACTTATCACCTGCTGATGCCTTTAACTACTACAAAAAAGTGGTTGAACCAAAACCATTTAGTACCATCGTCCACTCACATCTCCGAATTCCTTGCGGCCAATCTTGTGCGAAGCCTCCTCGGTCACCAGAACTTCGAATACGAGGCGCAGGTGCTGACGCAGCTCGTCGGGAAAGTCCTGCGCCAACTCCGAGAAGGATTTAATGGCCCGTTGGAGCTATTGGAGACAGAATGAGAAATGAATTCGAATGATTGAGATCTACTGCTTCCAGTAGTAGCAAGCATGGAAAACTATTGCAATACGAAAGGCTTCCTTACCACGGGCAGCTCGATTCGAAGTTCGTCGCCAACTCGGAACTTGTCAAATAATTCCTCGATGACGCGCTGCTTCCGTTTGTGCTCTTCTAGCCGGCGCTTCTCTGCCTCTTCCTTCTCCAGCTTCTTCCGCTTGGCATTGGCCTTGAGCTGGGCCAGCTTGTTGTCCTTGAAGGTGAAAATCTCCTGGCGCAGCTCCTCGGAGATCTCTCGTAGGCCGCGGATGTAGGGCGACGCCTCGGAGAAATTGCTGTAGCGCGGGTTGTTCCGCATCAGGTACTGGCCCAGGTAGTTGATCGGATTGAAGTTCGGGCACGGCTCCTCTGTGTTCTGCAGCTCCCGGCGTTGCACCTCATTCAGCAGCTTCTCCAGGCCGAGGATCACGGTGGGAAAGACGGAGTCGATGAGGAAGGCCCGAGTCTCGATGGAGGCCCGCTCCATGTTCAGCCACTCCTTGGCCAGCAGCTCCGTGGGGATTCGCCGCGACAGTCGCTCGGCCTCCTGGCGGGCCTGGCGCGCCTCCGACTTGACGTCGTCTCGGGAGGCCAGCAGCCGCTGCATCATCTCTTCTTCGTGGGCGCGGCGGTAGCGGCCAACAGCGCTGCGCACCTGCGGCCTCAGGTACTCGGGCGGCTGCGGGTTCAACGGCGGCAGGGAGGCGCGCGAAGCCACTCCGCCGCTGCCACCGCCTGTTGAGGTAGCCGGACTTTTTCGGCCACCGCCGGCGCTGCCGGGCTGACGGCGAATCATTGAAGCGGAGCCGCCGCCGCCGCTGCTGGCTTGCCGACTCTGCGGCCGGCTGTGGCTGACGGGCTTGCGGGCGAGGCCGCTCTCGACAAGGAGCGCCGAGGACGAGGCGGCCCGGCTAACCTGCTTGCCGTCGTTGCTGCCTGCGGCGGCCGCCGCTGTGTTTGGCGACTGCGCCGTGCCTGGTGGTGAACTCTCGGAGCTCATTGATGACAGAGCATGCAGTATGTTTTGACATTTTTTATCATTTATTGAGAACTTGTATCGCAAGGCATTGAATTTGCAACTAAGAAAAATGAGCAATATAAAAAATAGATGTCAAATGATTGAATCAAACCCTTGATAATTTTCTTATCTTTTTTCTTTATCTTTGCTTTGTGCTCAGATATTTATACAAGTATTGGTAGAAATTTCTTTGAAACACAATATATTATAAATGATCATAAAATACTGTGCAACATTAAGAACTATTATATAAAACAAGTTCAAATCGATTCTTTTAATTGAAAATATCTTATTTCTTATCTCTTAGTCAAGATAAAACAAAAATATTTGTCACCTCACAAACTTATATCATGAGTCTTTAAAATAACTTGTATTTGCCCCATCTAAATGGCATCATGTATCCATATTATAAAGTATGAGCTACTTTTTCTTGTCCCATTGACCAAATTAAGTTAATATAGACAAAATAATTATTCTTAAAGCATCGCACGCACCAAATAACAAAAAATCGCTTGATATTTGATATTGTTATTTGATCCAACATAATACGCTCGTATTTCAGACAAAACTGTACAGTAGAATACAATTACAAGCCAGGAAAAAAGTTCTTAAAGCAAGTGATTTAAAAACATAGACATGTAAATTAAAATTATATTTTCGTCAGTAAAAAATTACTATGAACAATAAGCTTGCGACAATTTATTTTGGGTTGGCTTTTGATTCCGATTTGGCTCCCCAACGGGGGACGCTGATTGCTAGTTTAACCTATAAATCTACTAACTTATAGTTAGCTACAGAGACATTGAGCAGTAAATTTAAGCACTTTTTTACTAATTTTATCTTTGCTAGATAAAGATAAAGATAAATAATTTTATTTAGAATTGGATAGATTCTACATAAAAATAGTTACCTTGTTTATCATTTACCAAGACAATCGGTTGTGCCCTGGTTGCTAATTTGGTCTATTTCGCTTTGAACGCATAGTTCAAAAAAGTTAGATCTGTTTTCAATGGATACGAACATAGCCTAACAAAGCTTTTTTTCCGTACTAAAAAATATCGCATTTTAATTAGTAAAACTGTTTAAGCTTATTATTTATTTGTTTAATACTAAAAATACTACACTTTACACGAAATTTGGAAAGCAAGAAATTGTTTATAGCTTTTTATTCAATTTGAGGACGGAAATACTATTTTGAGTAGAAAAATTCTTCTTATGTGTGGTATACTGAATCCACTTTAACCCTTTAGTGTGAATTAAAAAGAATTAACGAAAGAATAATGTTTTGTATTCTAAAGCCAGAATTGAGACTTACTAAAATAATTTAACAATTTAACACACTCTAGAAAGCATTAAAATAACGCTTTTGAGTTCTTATTGAAGGCTATGGAAAGTGAAACTATTTGAGTTCTTGGTTGTTGACGAAACTTTTAGGTTTTTAGTATATAGGTACATGTCTTTTTTAATCATTTTTGTCTTTTTTGTAGAGCATAAGCTTTCACTTTCGAGGCTTCATATTTTGTGAATATTATATCTAAATTGAACTCAATTGAATCAATTTTATTTGATACGCTTCAATGAATATAAAAAAATGATATCAAACGAATAATTTATACAGTTAATAAAATTAATTAACCATCAGTTATTTTTAACTCTGACGTTTTAAACTTTAGTTACTTTGTGTCATTATTTTGAGCTACTAATTATAGTTCATAAATTTCTGTCATTATTATTCACTGCCTAAGATGCCTATATTACTTCCCAAAACAAATTTTAGTGTTAAACTAATATCTAATTTAAATATATTCCTTTGATGTAATAATATAATCATTGATCATTAATCATTAATCAATGATATAATTCGATTTAATATATCCTATGGTAGGAGTAAATCACTGAAGATCGTATTAACTTTAAAAATTTAGGTACTTCTTGTTGCATACAAAATGACTAATGGTTTATCAGTAAATGCAGTGTGAATCAACTCATATGTACGAGCAAAATAATCACTGATTCGAAACTTTTTTTCGATGCCGATAACCTTATGCTAATCAACGCGCCGTCATGACAGCAGGAATGGTGAAGGCGCCGGTGATTGTGCCGCTGCGGCCGCCCGTGATTGGCCGGCCCAAGTCGCAGATTGACAGCGGCACTCGAATCGAACTGCACTCGGAGTCGCCAGAGGTGAATATTTTCTTTACTGTTGACGGATCGAAGCCGGACCCGTTCTCCAGTATGGGCCGGCGATCGACTTACAAGTACAAGCAGCCGTTCCTGCTGCCGCCAGGGAAGAGAACTGTGAAAGCGGTCGCTTTTGCCAAGTAAGTCTACTTGTAGTAGTATTATTGTGCGGAAAAAGCCCCTGTTAGAGACTTCGTAAAGTATCAAGTTTTGCAGTATGAAAAGTCAGATAAAAGTTAATAAAAGCTTTAAGCACAAGTAACAGAAACTGCCAATACCTCCATCAGACGGCCATTCATCAGACCCCCCGTCTATCACAGTTTCCGTTGAATTATTTCCTGCCCTACATCAGTCGTATCGCGAGATCTACCTGTAGTTCCCCATCCTCTCTCTCCTGCCCCGCGTCCCTTCCTTAATTTACCTGGGCACACAGGTTCCTTACATTAGAGCTTTCACTGCTTCCCGTGCTTTCCCTCAGTCCGGTTTTAATTTCCCCTTCTTTGACTGTTTCAATGCACTGGCTGACAGCTACAGGGGGCTCCCCACCTCCTCACATGAAGACCCTCAGCAGCGTCACTCGCACTGTCCCCGCCTCTCTCTCTCTTCCTCTCCTTGCTTTCAAAGTCCCGTTAAGGAGGATAGAATGTAGCTATACGAACCCTTTGGAATCGAACCCTGCCCCATGAGTTCATCTCGACCAGCGCGTGTCCTGCATGGCGTGTCGCTGCTGCAACTCGTACGGTTGCCGGGGCTGCATTAATCAGCTGGGATTCTTGAGACAGATGGGGGAGATGAATACTCTTACAGGTAAATTTAGGCTGAAAGGAATCCTTTTTCTTACTTTTTGCATTAACTATGCCATCTAATGCCCCTGACACTGCCATCTAATGCCCCTGACACTGCCATCTAATGCCCCTTACACTGCCATCTAATGCCCCTGACACTGCCATCTAATGCCCCTTACACTGCCATCTAATGCCCCTGACACTGCCATCTAATGCCCCTGACACTGCCATCTAATGCCCCTGACACTGCCATCTAATGCCCCTGACACTGCCATCTAATGCCCCTGACACTGCCATCTAATGCCCCTGACACTGCCATCTAATGCCCCTGACACTGCCATCTAATGCCCCTGACACTGCCATCTAATGCCCCTGACACTGCCATCTAATGCCCCTGACACTGCCATCTAATGCCCCTGACACTGCCATCTAATGCCCCTGACACTGCCATCTAATGCCCCTGACACTGCCATCTAATGCCCCTGACACTGCCATCTAATGCCCCTTACACTGCCATCAAAATCTGACAAAAGCAACCCCCAAATCTGCCAACAGAGATGGCACTCGCGAGTCCAACACGGTCACGAAGACATTCGACGTTGAGTCCACCAACCCAGCCGACGTAGAGGAGGCCCTGGCCTGCCTTGAAGACATGCGGCTGGCCTCCACTGTGGCTCCAGCGGCTTCCGCTCCAGGAGCCGCCACCGCCGCCGGGACAGACCGCGACGACGCCAGACGGACAGCGCGCAGTCTGGTTCGCCGAATGTTGGCCGACCACGAGGCCTGGGACGCCGCCGAGACAGACCGGACCCTGATGCTGGAAAGTCCAACCCGGTCCGCGGCGCCGCAGCCTCCAGCCATGACGGCCGTCGCCGCTACCGCCGGCTTCTACGCCCAGTCGGAGGCCCCGGGCTCGTCGGCGAATCGATTCGGAAGCGGGTCGGGCTTCGTGACACCGACCTTGTGAAGTGTCTCTGCTGTCTGGCTCCGAGGCCGGCCGATCCCAGCGCCAAGTTCTGCTACTCCTGCGGCCAGCCCGTGCCGCCGCTGCCGCCGGCCAGGTATGGCCATTGAGACTGTACACTCCGGGTCATACACTGTACACTCCGGATCATACACTGTACACTCCGGGTCATACACTGTACACTCCGGCTCATAAGTTGTACGCTTCGGATCATAGACTATACATTAATAGTGTCATACACAAAGTCATAGACTGTAGCTCGTTCGCACCAAGTCATGGACTGTACTATACTTCTCATACTAGGCCATAAACTGTACTATACTTCTTATACTAGGCCATAGACTGTACTATACTTCTCATACTAGGCCATAAACTGTACTATACTTCTCATACTAGGCCATAGACTGTACTGTACACACCAGGCCATAGACTCTACTGTACTTACCCAAACCCACCCTACTCGCAGGTACCCCCAGCCGGAGCCCGGGAGCCTTGGCCCGTGTCCGCACTGCGGCAAGCAGGTGCCCCTGAACCTGCCAAAATGCATCGTCTGCGACCAGAGCTTTGCGACGCCGCAGCCGCAGCCGCCGGTCACGATGCGGGTGCCAGAGCGACGGGTCTGCCAAGCCTGCGGCACCGCCAATCCGCCTCAGTTTTCCGTCTGCCTCACCTGCGAGGCACAACTGCCAGCGGTTGACTACACGGCTTTGCCGCTCTCCGCCGCCGCAGCCGCTGCGGCCGCGGCCGCCGCCCGTCAGCACTCGGACATGCCGCCGAGGCCGCCGAATCAGCCGCTAGACGCCCTGATTGCCTGCGGCCGCTGCACCCGATTGAACAGTCCCGACGCCCGATTCTGCGACTGGTGCGGCGCCCGGCCAGACCGTCCGGAGCTGCCCGGTCAGCTCTGCTGCCGCCGCTGCTCGGCGCTCAGCCCGGCCAGCGCCGGACACTGCGGCGCCTGCGGAGCCACGCTGGAGCCGCCGATCAAAGCCGGCTGGCTGCCCGCCTCGGCGGTCGGCTCGGCCGCCAGCTTCGCCCAGCCGCTGGCGAGCGCCTTCTACGGCAGGCCGCGCAGCGGGGCAGCCGACGCCGCCACGCAGACCGTCGGCCTGTTCTACCCATCCGCGGCCGGGCTCCGGAAGCTGGACGCCACATCGACGATGTCCAGCGATCCGTCGTCGTCGCAGTCGGGCGAAGTCCGCCGCGAACGGGTGCCGTTCCTCACCAGTGTCAGTCCCGGCCGCGGCTACTGGCGCAAGCAGATCGACCACGTGGTGGCCCACCTGAAGGTTTGGATGAGCTTGGCTCCTATCGGATGCACCGTACACTCTACCTTGTCTACCCCCCTCTACCAAGTCTGCCCTGCCATCCCTGCCCTACTCTGTCTACCCCTACCATCTCTACCCTACTATATCTACCCCTACCATCTCTACCCTACTCTATCTACCCCTACCATCAGCGTTCTTTGCACTTTCTGACCCCGCTAACCGATCCCGCCCCGTAGGTGTACACTAACAACAACACCGAGTTCCGTGCCCTGATCGGTGAGCCCCGGATGGGCCGCCTCATGCACGGCCGCCTGACCGAAGACGGCGACCAGCTGCACCTGCAGTTGACCTTCGCCCTCAAAGACGACCGGGACCCGTTCCGGCCGGGCTCCTCCGGGCCCTTCTCGCTGGCCGACCCTGCCGGCTACTTCAAACGGATACCGACTTCTTCGGCTGCCGCTGCCGGCGCCGCCAACGGCGATTTGGACTCTTATCGCAGCGAGGCGAGCTCAGGTGAGAACACCACTGGGTGGCCTGCTTGTATAGCAGCCTGTAGGTGCATTCAGAGAGGCGCTGGAACCTGCAGACAGATAGATAGACACAGACAGATACAGACACAGACAGATACAGACACAGACAGATACAGACACAGGCAGATACAGACACAGACAGATACAGACACAAACAGATACAGACACAGACAGATACAGACACAGACAGATACAGACACAGACAGATACAGACACAGACAGATACAGACACAGACACAGACACAGACACAGACACAGACACAGACACAGACACAGACACAGACACAGACACAGACACAGACAGTACCCCTACCCTAATTTTCCAGTGGTGAGCGGCGCTGACACGAAGCGGACAGGGCGAAAAGCGAAGCGCGGATCGGGCCGGCCAAAGAGCGGCACCATCAAAGAGGGACGGGAAATCAGTGTAAGTCTTACCGGAAGAGCAATTTTTATTGCATTTTCTTAGAAGTTCCGCCTGCTTTTCCTAAATGCAGCCTCGCGAAATTAGATGAGGCAGGGGAAGCGCAGATTGAGCTGAAAGGAATAAATTTTTGTCAATTTGAGCATAAAGGCCTGCATTTGACGCACACCTGTGTATCGCTTTCTTTTAATTCTCTTTTCCTGTGCAGTCTGTTCCGCTTCTAGATCGAAAACTCTTCTTCTCTGTCCTGCAAGCACTGATACCCTACAAAGACGTGCCCGTCGCTTGCCCTTATACTTTTGAGTACATTGGTGTCACTCATGATGTTTTAAGTGGAGTGCTGTCACTCTGTCAAAGAGAGCTGTCACTCTGTCAAAGAGAGCTGTCACTCTGTCAAAGAGAGCTGTCACTCTGTCAAAGAAAGCTGTCACTCTGTCGAGAGAGCTGTCACTCTGTCGAGAGAGCTGTCACTCTGTCAAGAGAGCTGTCACTCTGTCGAGAGAGCTGTCACTCTGTCAATCGTTCCCAATTTAGAGTGATGTCACTCTGTCAATCGTTCCCAATTTAGAGTGATGTCACTCTGTCAATCGTTCCCAATTTAGAGTGATGTCACTCTGTCAATCGTTCCCAATTTAGAGTGATGTCACTCTGTCAATCATTCCCAATTTAGAGTGATGTCACTCTGTCAAAGAGAGCTGTCACTCTGTCAAAGAGAGCTGTCACTCTGTCGAGAGAGCTGTCACTCTGTCAATCGTTCCCAATTTAGAGTGATGTCACTCTGTCAATCGTTCCCAATTTAGAGTGATGTCACTCTGTCAATCGTTCCCAATTTAGAGTGCTGTCACTCTGTCAATCATTCCCAATTTAGAGTGATGTCACTCTGTCAATCATCTTCAATTTAGAGTGCTGTCACTCTGTCAATCATTCCCAATTTAGAGTGATGTCACTCTGTCAATCGTTCCCAATTTAGAGTGATGTCACTCTGTCAATCGTTCCCAATTTAGAGTGATGTCACTCTGTCAATCGTTCCCAATTTAGAGTGCTGTCACTCTGTCAATCATTCCCAATTTAGAGTGCTGTCACTCTGTCAATCATTCCCAATTTAGAGTGATGTCACTCTGTCAATCATCTTCAATTTAGAGTGCTGTCACTCTGTCAATCATTCCCAATTTAGAGTGATGTCACTCTGTCAATCATTCCCAATTTAGAGTGCTGTCACTCTGTCAATCATTCCCAATTTAGAGTGATGTCACTCTGTTAATCATCCATACAAAGAAAACTTCAAAGCCACCCGGCCACCCGTCAATCCCTTCAGGCCGCCGACCAGTCCCTGATTCGCGAGTGCGGCTCCAAAGGCGAGGCCCGGCCGGAGGAGGTGCGGCGCCTCATCACCGAACAGGCGAGTTCTCAATTTTTAATGCCAAATTTTGTCACCTCATAATTCGCGCGTTTGCAGTGACTGGGGGAGCAGGGGGAAGAGCTGCGGCGGAGAAGCAAAGCATTTGCATCCAATTCGTCCCTCTCCCCTTCAGACTTCGGGGAAGAAAATCCGGAGCTCTTTTATCCCCACCCGACTGCTAGCGTTTCCCCTGAATTCCCCAACAGTTTTCGAGTTTAGCGCTCCCCTTCCCGACCAGAAGAAAGGACAAGCAGAGAGAACCCCTTCCCACATATCTGTAAATCCCCTCTGCTTTCACTGATCCCTAGCGAAGCAAAAACATGCCGTTGGATTTTCCCGTCGGCCAACCCCCTCCCCTTTCCCTACTCTGACTGAGCTGCCCTGCCGGGGCTGAGAGGAATTTGAGAGTCTGTCGGGGCTCGGCATTGAAGCTTGACTGCCGCTGCTGGTTGTCAGTGATGGGGTTGCTGCAAATGTTTGTTGGGCCAGCTATAAATCTCGTTTAAAAAGTCATGTGTACTTCTATTGAGACGCATGGATAGTGAGTAAGGTTCTGCCGGACATTGTGTCCGAGATTGAGATTTTAATATCGAGACCGAGATCAGAATTATAATGTTAGAGATTGGGATTCTAATGTCCGAGATTGAGGTTCTAATGTCCGAGATTGAGGTTCTAATGTCCGAGATTGAGGTTCTAATGTCCGAGATTGAGGTTCTAATGTCCGAGATTGAGGTTCTAATGTCCGAGATTGAGGTTCTAATGTCCGAGATTGAGGTTATAATGTCCGAGATTGAGATTCTAATGCCCGAGATTGAGGTTCTAATATCCGACATTGAAATTGTAATCTCTGAGGTTGAGATTTTAATGTCGTCCGAGACTGAGATTCTAATGTCCGAGATTGAAATTCTAAATTTTCGCAGTTGAGATTCGAATGCTAGAGATTTGAGATTTTAATGTCGTCCGTGATTGAGATTCTGATGCTATAGTTTGAGATTTAATGTCTTTCGAGAGTGAGGTTATAATGTCCGAAGTTGAGATTCTAATTCCCGACATTGAGGTTCTAATGTCCGAGGTTGAGGTTCTAATGTCCGAGATTGAGATTCTAATGGCCGAATTGAGGTTCTGATGTCCGAGATTAAGATTCTAATATCCGAGGTTGAGATTATAGTGTCCGAGATTGAGATTATTATTATGTCCGAGATTAGGATTTTGTGTCGAATGAGAGAACTGAGATCCTGCCTGAGACCGGCAGCCAGAGAGGGGGTTGTGATCGCTTGGCCCCAATTATATTTGGCATCAGTGAAGCAAAAGCACTGCTCACACCCCAATTCCAAACAATGCAGGCCATTGTGCACCTTCAGCGCAACTCGGCTGAAAAATAATCCCTAATTTCCCCAAGCTAAGCAGAAGCCAATATTTGAGGCGGAGGCAATCAATTAGAATATTTGGGAGCGGCCTCTCTGCTCATCCTTGATGGCTTTTTTTCCTATATTCGAGCTTCACGCTTAAATGAAGATTGACAATTGAGAGCGAATTTCTGGGAAATATCCAAGGCAAGGGGGCGTGTTAATTCGAATTTGCCAATCTATTTTTAGTAAATCTACTACGAGCTAATTCTCGATGCACACAGAAAACGAATTTTACTTAAAAACACTGAAAAACGAACGAAGCGAAGAATTTTTACGCCCAGAAATCCATGGTTTAACTAAAT